>JAVTVJ010002195.1:0-97635 GCA_034509425.1 Eopsaltria australis | reverse complement strand
GGACAGGATTCTGAGGCAGAAGGGGTTGCAAGGTTTTGTGTAATTTGTAACAGGGGAAGGACGTTTTGCTCCAGCCGCACCTAGCCCGACACTCCGAAAGGGTGAGCGGTGTCTAGAAAGCAAGGGGGGCATCTCGAATTTCCCGCAAACTGCACTTGCCTAGGTGAAAAGCACCCCTATACTCTGTTGAGGGTTCTGTCTTCAGAATTTCACAAAAGAATCTCTTGGTGCAAAAGGGGGAGTGTTGTGTTTCTTTTTAAGGTGGATGTGTAAGGAGTTAGTCTACTGGGTGTTAGGAGAGGCAACGGATTGCAACTAAACAGAGCCTCCAGTAGACTCAGTCTCTTCGCCACTTTAGGGAAGAGAAGGGGAACACAGCCCGGCTCTCGGGACTGTGGATGCAACTAAGTTTTACCTCCCTAAAGCGGTTTTCATTATCCCTTTGAAAACATGACCTCAAACACTAAAACAAAACATACAGCTGCATTTTATGCTTTGTTAGCGAAACACAATGCCCGACCCTCTCCAGGAGGGGAAGAGTGGGCACAAAACAACTGGTTTAATTTAGAAAATGTGATTGATATAATTTACTCTTTACAGCGTGGGTCAAAATTCAAACTTGGCCAAGATAAGGCTGTAATTTGCTCTGTACTAGGAGCATGCCTTACATTGGCTATAGATCACCGCTTTAAGCAGTGCAGTGAACAGGAAACAATAATAGACTCCCTGCAAAACTTAGTAGAAATTTTACAGAAACAATTAGAGGAAAAAGAGAATTATATTCTCTTGTTACAAGATCTCTTGAGAGAAAAATGTTTTAAAAACTCAAGGAACACCGATCCACCACAAGACACAAAGGAAAAGGAATCACTTTACCCCCACAAAGAATTAAAGCAAGTCAAAAATTGTGGGGAAAACTGCTGTCCTCCTATGACACCTTTAATTAAAACACAATATGTCTCCCAAGTGTCACTCACCGCAGGAGACCAAATTCATTTAACTGAACAGGAGGCCAGTGGATACTGGGGACATGATGTTTTCTTAACAACAGGAGACAAACATAACACCTCGTCCCCAACTCAGCATGCAACTTTCCAAGCTGGGGGACTCAAGCCTCCAGAAAGTGGAGACCCTTTAGCTATTGTTAGTACCCCTGATCAACTTCTAGAAAGCGTCCACAAAGCCGCTTGTCTGCAAACGATACATGAAAAGAAGTTGATTCCTGAATATGAATCCCCTGTGCAAATGCCTGTGAAACCTGAAATGAAGACCCTTTAATTCGGGGTCCCCCAGAATCACTCAAACCCACAGCGATTGTCTTACAGAAAACCATAGCAGTTGTGGGCCCCGTAGAGAAGCTGGAAAGATTCCTTGAAAACCCGACAGACCAAACTGGATCTACTGATCCCGGGAATGCCCCAAATTCTACACCCTCTCAGCCGTTGGGTTCACACTTGAATTCACCTGCCAGTGATCGCAAAGTTTATACATGTTGTGAGGCTGCAGAAGATCTGATTAATTACAATAGAAAATGTGGACCTGTAAAAACCCCACAAGAGAAATCAGAGAAAACACTGGCTAGCAGGGACATTCGGGTCCCTCATAGTGAAAACCCAGAAAATAGTGGACCCCCCTTGCTTTCTCAAAGTCTGGGCAGTGAGCCTAAGCAACCCCTCCCTCAGAGTCTGGAAAGTGAGCCAAAGCAACCTTTCCTTCAAAGTCCAGGCAACGAGCCAAAACAACTTTGTCCTCAGAACCAGGTAAACTGGTTTTTGGGAATTTGGTGGAAGGATATCCCACCTGAAACCTTAACCTTTTTAGATCAGATTAAAATACCTGAATCTAGGAAAGATCTCCAACATGCTTTAGGGTTATTGGTGTTCTGGAGAAAACGCATCCCTGATTTTTCCGTAATTGCCAGACCTCTTTATAAATTGCTGAGAAAAGGGGTGAGATGGGAATAGGATGCTTCTCAAGAAGAAGCCTTACAATTGCTGATTTTTGAAGCAACAGCTCACCAAGCCCTAGGCCCTATACACCCTACTGATCCTTTCCAAGTGGAATGGAGATTTGCTTCCTCAGGGCTGTCAGTACACATCTGGCAGCGGGGCCCTGAGGGCCCAACAAGGCCTGTTGGTATTTATTCCCATGGCTTCAGAGATGCTGAAAAAAGACACACTATCTGGGAAAAGGGGCTGTTTCTGGTTAGCTTAGCTCTGATAGAAGTGGAGAAAATTACACAACCACAACCAATTGTTTTGAGTTGCCCTTTCAAAGTTATTAGGGCAGCTTCTACCGGGACCCCCCAACCTGACGGGGTGGCCCAGAGGGCCTTAGTTAGAAAGTGGGATGCTCAGATTGAACATTATTGTAACACTTTCTCAATAACTGAAGGAGCTGTAAAAAACCTGGCAATACAAGAAAGCTTGAGTAGCAGCCAAGACAAACCTGCCTCAGTTATTAAGGTAGCCCTCCACACTTCCTCCAGTGAAACAGAGGGGGAAGGCAGCGCCCAAGTTGGCGAGCTGGTAGCTGTTTGGAGTGTTTTCCAAATGGAAGTGCAGAATATCTTTCTTGTTTGTATCTATGCTTGTTTCTATGCTGTGTTTAAGGAATGGACTGAATGGCTTTCTTTTTGGCAGCAAAAAGCATGGACAGCCTCTGATGCCCTAGGGAAGGAGCATCGGACAAATACACGCTGGATAATTCCATCATTTTAACCTTTTCTGTCCCTTGGTGGCAGGCTCTGTTGTGTTTACTTTTCACAGGGGAACTCCGAGGGACATGAAGAATTTATAGATTTAAAATAAATGCCATAGCAAAGCCCATACTGAGTGCAGTAGCTACATATTATGGTAAAAACACCCCCCTTGTTCTGGATGACAAGAATAATGCTTGTTCCCTCTCTTTATGGTAACATGAGGTGATGATTGCTGAATTTTTTGTTAAACTTAGCTGTTGTACAATTTTCCCATAAAATCATGTGTGGTAAAAACAATACAAGATACTGGGGGGGGGACTTGAAGTTGATGTTGTAATACCTATCACCCAACCATCGGTTATGCTAAGCCTGAAAATTTTTGAAATTGGATCAAATATAATCAGGACCAGGTATGGTCTCTCAAACAAGTTAAATTGCTAATGCACAGAAATTCAGCCAACTTGTTCATTTTTTAACACAAAGAGACATAACTGGTGTTGTGGGAACAGGATTGGGAATCTTGAATAGCATTGATTTAGAAGTACTAATGAATGAATTGGCTGTCACAATTAAAGATTTAACCAAATTACAATGACCACTGCAGTTGTCATTAACCCACCAGTGGTTGTTATCAAACATATTAACTCAGTGAATGTTAACCGTATGTAATGCTTCAGTGCATTCAATATTCCCTATCATTGCATTGGGGCTGAATTGGGGTGGAACTATTCTTTATCCTTTTGAACATAAGCAATGGACCTGTCAAATTGGTAAAAAATGGCAAACTGTCGATTTAGAAACTTGTGTTGTCCGGGAACAACTAGGGCTCATTTGCGAAAGCAATGCAATCAGAGCTCAGGACATTTGCTTAGACACGGAGCAGAATATCTGTCATTTTGAAATTCATCTTAAAGAGAATCCTGAAACAGTGCTTGTGTATATAGGCAATGGATGTGCATGCTTGAGAACTGCTTGTGATCAAATAGTTGTAGAAAATTTGGTGATGGACACTAAAAACCATTCGAATTTTTGTGTTTGTAATTTTACTAAAATTGTAGAATGTGATTTTTCTTATTTAGCTCCAGTTACTTCTTATCACCTTTTGCAATCCAATTATTTGCTGATACACCAAGTTGTGCCTACCCGCATTGGGATGAACCTTACCTTGGTAAAGCAATTGTTGCTTCATCAGGATTTAATCGAAATTTTGGAGAAGATCAAGAAGAACGGACAGAAAACCTTGGTAACTGTTCATCACAATGTAAGCAAAATACATCGTGTTCTGGAAAGGGTAAGAAAGGATGCTGACCACAGTTGGTGGGATACCCTTTTTGGGTGGTCACCTACTGCCACAGGGGTCCTGAATAAATTGTGTCATCCCATCATTGTTCTCTTGATTTTAGTTTTAGTAGGTTTTGTCTTATCGGCAATCTTGTATATCATGAACTGGAGAATGATGAAACGAGTAGCATACTTGACATCCATAATGAATATGCATAATCTGGTTGATGTTTCGTCCTCTGTGGACACCCCTGACGTTATTGATGCAAGGCGAGCTAAGGTGTAATAAGAAATTGGATAAATACTTTACTGCTTATTGTAATCTAAACAATTATTAATAAAATATTAAGGTATTTTTATTGTTTTGTGATTCAATCAATTAATGTAATTTTAAAGTGTAACGATGTATTAATGTAATTTTGAAGTATAATGATTTAAATAATTATTAAGATGATTTTAAGCTATAATAAGAAATTAAACTGGTTTATTTGAATAATTATTAATGAAATTTTATTATAATAAGGCAATTGTTGCCCTGTTGAAATTTAAACAAAATTTTATGTGATTAAAATTACTTATTCTTTTGTTTTCTTTTCCTTTTCTTTTTCCTTCTCTCTTTCTCTTTTGTCTCTGTTTTCCGGGGTATGCTACCGGCATGGATGAGTCCTGAAGACATCGTGACAACACTACAGACTCCAGAAGGCATCGTGACAACGCTACAGGTTCCTGACGACGATCGTGAGCCACGGGGTGGTGTAAGAGTCTGGACGGAAATCCCTATCTGCCTCACGACCATCGACAGAAGCAGAGGCCGAAAACCCAGAGACCCTAAGAGGGGAAAAGGACTTTTGCACAATAGAAGTCCAGCCAGATCTTGATGGGGTGCCTGCCAGGTGCCCAGGTGTACTGCAGAGCTGTGCTGCTGAGCTGTGCTGCAGAGGCGTGTTGGTACATGCCTGTGGGAACCGCATTCTCCCGGCTACCGGGATGGAAAGAACCGAACTATATGTCCGGTACAGCTGCACCTGTACTCTAAAACAATGGGCCTTACTCCCCACCTGCTGGCTACTTGCCCCTCGTCTCTGGAGGGATTGCCTCATCTCTTGCTTACCTGCCCCCCCGCTTTCGAAAAGACTATAAAGAGACTCTCAAAAGGTACCCCTACGAGATCTCCCTACGGACGAGACGAATCCATCGGATCCGGACAACGAGGACTTCGTCGTGCCGTGGTAGCTATGCCCCCCCTTTCCTCTCTCTTTCTTTCTTCTCTCTCTCTCTCCTCCATCGCATAAGCGTGTTGTTGGCACTCAATAAAGTGCTTTTTGATTTTGATTTAAGCAAAAATACTTGTCCCTGTTTTCTTTTGCACTCTGAGATTCAAAGTAACGAACCACCACGACCCCCGCTCCTATGAGCGGATCATGACATCTCGGTGCCTGGCAAGGTCATGGAACAGATCACCCTGAGTGCCATCACACGGCACCTACAGGATGGCCGAGGGCTCAGACCCAGCCACTGTGGATTTCAATATCTTCATTGATGATCTGGATGAGGGGATTGAGTCCAGCATCAGCAAATTTGCAGATGACACATCTGCTCTTCCTTGGTTGCACTGTGTCACAATGGAGGCCTGGATGCACAAGATTTTTGCCCTGTGCTCAGAACTGGTGAGGCCACACCTCGAGTGCTGTGTCCAGTTGTGGGCCCCTCAGTTTAAGAAGGATGTTGAGATGCTGGGCTGTGCCCAGAGAAGGTGCTGGGGTGTGTCCCTTCTCTGGGGCATGTCCAGAGAAGGGCAACAAGAGTGGTGAAGGGTCTGGAGCACAAGTCCTGTGAGGAACAGCTGAGGGAGCTGGGGTTGTTTATCCTGGAGAAGAGGAGGCTCAGGGCAGACCTCATCACTCTCTACAGCTCCCTGACAGGAGGGTGCAGCCACGTGGGGGTCGCGCTCTTCTCCTGGGCAGCCAGTGACAGGACAAGAAGACCCAGCCTTAAGCTGCACCACGCAGGTTTAGGCTGGACATGATGAAGTTCTTCACAGAAAGGGTGCTTGGGAATGGGAATGGGCTGCCCAGGGAGGTGATGGAGTCATTGTCCCTCTCCACTAAGTGGCACTCAGTGGCATGGTCTGGGTGACAAGGTGGCATTAGGGCATTGGTTGGACTTGATGGTCTCAAAGGTCCTTTCCAACCTATTGGATTCTGTCATTCTGTGCTGGTTGGGACACTGTGGGCAAACGAGGGGCCATTGTGACACTGTGGGCAAACGAGGGGCCATTGTGACACTGCGGGGCCTCAGGGAACTAAGAGGACCATGGTGACACTGCACGGCCCCACAGAGCCAGGGGTCCTTTGTGACACTGTGGGGCCAAATGGAACCAGGGAGTCCAGTGTGACACTCTGGGTCCTCGTGGAACCGCAGAGGCCATTGTGACACTGCGAGGCCTTGTGTAACCAAGGGGACATTGTGACACTGCAGGGACTGATGGACCTAAGGGAACAATTGTGACACTGTGGTGCCCCATGGAATCACGGGGACATTGTGACACTGTGGTGCCCCAGAGAACCAAGGGGCCTTTGGGATACCAGGGGCCTCGTGGAACCAAAGGTGCACTGTGACACCGCAGGATCTTGTGCAGCCAGGCCTCCATTGTGACACGGTGCAACCAAGGAGAGCATTGTGGCACTCTGCCACACAGTGGCCTCATGTGACCAAGGGGACACTGTGACACTGTGGGACCTCAAGGAATCTAGGAGACCGTTGTGACACTGAGTGGCCTTGTGGAAACAAGGAGTTCATTGTGACACTGTGGGGGCTTGTGGAACCACAGAGACCCTTGTGACAGTGCGGGACCTGATGGAACCATGGGGCCATTGTGACACTGTGAAGCCCCATGGAACCAAAGGCCCGTTGTCACATTTTGGGGCTCCATGGAACCAAGGGGCCACAGTGAAACCGTGGAACCAAGGAGAGCATTGTGACACTGTGAAGCCCCAGGGAACCAAGGAGTCCATTGTTACTCTGTAGGGCCTTGTATAACCATGGAGATCACTGTTACACTGTGGGGTCTCATGGAACCCAGGGCCATTGTGACACTGAGGGACCCCATGGAACCAAGGACATCTTTGCAGTTGACACCAAACTGGGGTGGGGGTTGGAGTGTGGATCTGCTGGAGGGTAGGAGGGCTCTGCAGAGGGACCTGGACAGGTTGATCTGGGGACTGAATCCAACAATGTGAGGTTTAACAAATCCAAGTGCCAGGTCCTGCACTTTGGCCACAACAACCCCTGCAGCGCTACAGGCTGGGGACAGAGGGGCTGGACACGCCAGGCAGAAAGGGACCTGGGGGGCTGATGGACAGCAGGCTGGACATGAGCCAGCAGTGTGCCCTGGCGGCCAAGAAGGTGTAAGGAAGAGTCTGGACGGAAATCCTCTATCTGCCTCACGCACCATCGACAGAAGCAGAGGCCGAAAACCAGAGACCCTAAGAGGGAAAAGGACTTTGCACAATGAGGTCCAGATAGATCTTGGTGGGATGCCTGCCAGGTGCCTGGGTGTGCTGCAGAGCTGTGCTGCTGAGCTGTGCTGCAGAGAACCGTGCCGCTCGGCTAACGGGGCGGAAAGGACTGCACAAAAACAATCTGTCTAGTACCGCTGTACCTGTACCCTAAAACAATGGGCCCTATTTCCCCACCTGCTGGCTACTTGCCCCTCGTCTCTGGAGGGATTGCCTCATCTCTTGGTTACCTGCCCCTCGCTTTCGAAAAGACTATAAAGAGACTCTCAAAATGTACCCCTACGAGATCTCCCTACGGACGAGACGAATCCATCGGATCCGGACAACGAGGACCTCGTCATGCCGTGGTAGCTATGCCCCTCCTTTTCTCTCTCTCTCTTCCCTTTCCCCTCTCTTTCTTTCTTCTCTCTCTCTCTCCTCTATCGCATAAGCGTGTTGTTGGCACTCAATAAAGTGCTTTTTGATTTTGATTTAAGCAAAAATACTTGTCCCTGTTTTCTTTTGCACTCTGAGATTCAAAGTAACGAACCATCACGACCCCTGCTCCTATGAGCGGATCGTGACATCAATTGGCGTCACGGACAGGATTCTGAGGCAGAAGGGGCTGCAAGGTTTTTTGTGTAGTCTGTAACAGGGGAAGGACGTTTTGCTCCAGCCGCACCTAGCCCGACACTCCGAAAGGGTGAGCGGTGTCTAGAAAGCAAGGGGGGCATCTCGAATTTCCCGCAAACTGCACATGCCTAGGTGAAAAGCACCCCTATACTCTGTTGAGGGTTCTGTCTTCAGAATTTTCACAAAAGAATCTCTTGGTGCAAAAGGGGGAGTGTTGTGTTTCTTTTTAAGGTGGGTGTGTAAGGAGTTAGTCTACTGGGTGTTAGGAGAGGCAACGGATTGTAACTAAACAGAGCCTCCAGTAGACTCAATCTCTTCGCCACTTTAGGGAAGAGAAGGGGAACACAGCCCGGCTCTCGGGACTGTGGATGCAACTAAGTTTTACCTCCCTAAAGCGGTTTTCATTGTCCCTTCGAAAACATGACCTCAAACACTAAAACAAAACATACAGCTGCATTTTATGCTTTGTTAGCAAAACACAATGCCCGACCCTCTCCAGGAGGGGAAGAGTGGCACAAAACAACTGGTTTAATTTAGAAAATGTGATTGATAGAATTTACTCTTTACAGCGTGGGTCAAAATTCAGACTTGGCCGAGATAAAACTGTAATTTGCTCTGTACTAGGAGCATGCCTTACATCGGCTATAGATCACCGCTTTAAGCGGTGCAGTGAGCAGGAAACAATAATAGACTCCCTGCAAAACTTAGTAGAAATTTTACAGAAACAATTAGAGGAAAAAGAGAATTATATTCTCTTGTTACAAGATCTCTTGAGAGAAAAATGTCTTAAAAACTCAAGGAACACCGATCCACCACAAGACACAAAGGAAAAGGAAACACCTTATCCCTTCAAGAAATTAAAACAAGTAAAAAATTGTGGGGAAAACTGCTGTCCTCCTATGACACCTTTAATTAAAACAGAATATGTCTCCCAAGTGTCACTCACCGGAGGAGACCAAATTCATTTAACTGAACAGGAGGCCAGTGGATACTGGGGCCATGATGTTTTCTTAACAACAGGAGACAAACATAACACCTCGTCCCCAACTCAGCATGCAACTTTCCAAGCTGGGGGACTCAATCCTCCAGAAAGTGGAGACCCTTTAGCTATTGTTAGTACCCCTGATCAACTTCTAGAAAGCGTCCACAAAGCCGTTTGTCTGCAAACAATACATGAAACGAAGTTGATTCCTGAATATGAATCCCCTGTGCAAATGCCTGTGAAACCTGAAATGAAGACCCCTTTAATTCGGGGTCCCCCAGAATCACTCAAACCCACAGCGATTGTCTTACAGAAAACCACAGCAGTTGTGGGCCCCGTAGAGAAGCTGGAAAGATTCCTTGAAAACCCGACAGACCAAACTGGATCTACTGATCCCGGGAATGCCCCAAATTCTACACCCTCTCAGCCGTTGGGTTCACACTTGAATTCACCTGCCAGTGATCGCAAAGTTTATACATGTTGTGAGGTTGCAGAAGATCCGATTAATTACAATAGAAAACGTGGACCTGTAAAAACCCCACAAGAGAAATCAGAGAAAACACTGGCTAGGAGGGACATTGGGGTCCCTCATAGTGAAAACCCAGACATTAGTGGACCCCCCTTGCTTTCTCAAAGTCTGGGCAGTGAGCCTAAGCAACCTCTCCCTCAGAGCCTGGGAAGTGAGCCAAAGCAACCTTTCCTTCAAAGTCCAGGCAACAACCCAAAACAACTTTGTCCTCAAAACCAGGTAAACTGGTTTTTGGGAATTTGGTGGAAGGATATCCCACCTGAAACCTTAACTTTTTTAGATCAGATTAACTTGCTGAGAAAAGGGGTGAAATGGGAATGGGATGCTTCTCAAGAAGAAGCCTTACAATTACTGATTTTTGAAGCAACAGCTCACCAAGCCCTGGGCCCTATTCACCCTACAGATCCTTTTCAAGTGGAATGGGGTTTTGCTTCCTCAGGGCTGTCAGTTCACATCTGGCAGCGGGGCCCTGAGGGCCCAACAAGGCCTGTTGGTATTTATTGCCATGGCTTCAGAGATGCTGAAAAAAGACACACTATCTGGGAAAAGGGGCTGTTTGTGGTCAGCTTAGCTCTGATAGAAGTGGAGAAAATTACACGACAACAACCAATTGTTTTGAGTTGCCTTTTCAAAATTATTAGGGCAGTTCCTACCGGGATCCCCCAACCTGACGGGGTGGTCCAGAGGGCCTTAGTTAGAAAGTGGGATGCTCAGATTGAACATTATTGTAACACTTTCTCAATAACGGAAGGAGCTGTAAAAAACCTGGCAATACAAGAAGGCTTCAGTAGCAGCCAAGACAAACCTGCCTCAGTTATTAAGGTAGCCCTCCACACTTCCTCCGGTGAAACAGAGGGGGAAGGCAGCGCCCAAGTTGGTGAGCTGATAGCTGTTTGGAGTGTTCTCCAACGTGAAGTACAGAATATCTTTCTTGTTTGTGTCTCTACTTATTTCTATGCTGTGTTTCAGGAATGGACTGAGTGGCTTTCTTTTTTGCAGCAAAAGGCATGGACAGCCTCTGATGCCCTAGGGAAGGAGCATCGGACAAATACACGCTGGATAATTTCATCATTTTAACCTTTTCTGCCCCTTGGTGGCAGGCTCTGTTGTGTTTACTTTTCACAGGGGAACTCCGAGGGACATGAAGAATTTATAGATTTAAAATAAATGCCATAGCAAAGCCCATATTGAGTGCAGTAGCTACATATTATGGTATGTCATGCTTCAGTGCATTCAATATTCCCTATCATTGCATTGGGGCTGAATTGGGGTGGAACTTTTCTTTATCCTTTTGAGCATAAGCAATGGACCTGTCAAATTGATAAAAAATGGCAAACTGTGGATTTAGAAACTTGTGTTGTCCGGGAACAACTAGGGTTCATTTGCGAAAGCAATGCAATCAGAGCTCAGGACATTTGCTTAGACACGGAACAGAATATCTGTCATTTTGAAATTCATCTTAAAGAGAATCCTGAAACAGTGCTTGTGTATATAGGCAATGGATGTGCATGCTTGAGAACTGCTTGTGATCAAATAGTTGTAGAAAATTTGGTGATGGACACTAAAAATCATTCAAATTTTTGTGTTTGTAATTTTACTAAAATTGTAGGATGTGATTTTTTTTATTTAGCTCCAGTTACTTCTTATCACCTTTTGCAATCCAATTACTCACTGATACACCAAGTTGTGCCTACCCGCATTGGGATGAACCTTACCTTGGTAAAGCAATTGTTGCTTCATCAGGATTTAATCGAAATTTTGGAGAAGATCAAGAAGAACGGACAGAAAACCTTGGGAACTGTTCATCACAATGTAAACAAAATACATCGTGTTCTGGAAAGGGTAAGAAAGGATGCTGACCACAGTTGGTGGGATACCCCTTTTGGGTGGTCACCTACTGCCACAGGGGTCCTGAATAAATTGTGTCATCCCATCATTGTTCTCTTGATTTTAGTTTTAGTAGGTTTTGTCTTATCGGCAATTTTGTATATCATGAACTGGAGAATGATGAAACGAGTAGCATACTTGACATCCATAATGAATATGCATAATCTGGTCGATGTTTCATCCTCTGTGGACACCCCTGACGTTATTGATGCAAGGCGGGCTAAGGTGTAATAAGAAATTGGATAAATACTTTACTGCTTATTGTAATTTAATCAATTATTAATGAAATATTAAGGTATTTTTATTGTTTTGTGATTCAATCAATTAATGTAATTTTAAGGTGTAACAATGTATTAATGTAATCCTAAAGTATAATGATTTAAATAATTATTAATATGATTTTAAGCCATAATAAGAAATTAAACTGGTTTATTTGAATAATTATTAATGAAATTTTATTATAATAAGGCAATTGTTGCCCTGTTGATTAATATGATTTTAAGTTACAATAAGAAATTAAACTAGTTTATTTGATTATAATACCCTGTTGAAATTTAAACAGAATTTTATGTGATTAAAATTGCTTATTCTTTTGCTTTCTTTTCCCTTTTTCTTTTCCCTTCTCTCTTTCTCTTTTGTCTCTGTTTTCCGGGGTATGCTACTGGCACGGACGAGTCCTGAAGACATCGTGACAACACTACAGAGTCCTGAAGACATCGTGACAACACTACAGAGTCCTGAAGACATCGTGACAACACTACAGACTCCAGAAGGCATCGTGACAACGCTACAGGTTCCTGACGACGATCGTGAGCCACGGGGTGGTGTAAGAGTCTGGACGGAAATCCCTACCTGCCTCACGACCATCGACAGAAGCAGAGGCCGAAAACCCAGAGACCCTAAGAGGGGGAAAAGGACTTTTGCACAATGAGGTCCAGCCCGATCTTGGTGGGATGCCTGCCAGGTGCCTGGGTGTGCTGCAGAGCGGTGCTGCTGAGCTGTGCTGCAGAGAACCGTGCCGCTCGGCTAACGGGGCGGAAAGGACTGCACAAGAACAATCTGTCTAGTACCGCTGTACCTGTACCCTAAAACAATGGGCCCGATGTCCCCACCTGCTGGCTACTTGCCCCTCGTCTCTGGAGGGATTGCCTCATCTCTTGGTTACCTGCCCCTCGCTTTCGAAAAGACTATAAAGAGACTCTCAAAATGTACCCCTACGAGTACTCCCTACGGACGAGACGAATCCATCGGATCCGGACAACGAGGACTTCGTCGTGCCGTGGTAGCTATGCCCCCCTTTCCTCTCTCTTTCTTTCTTCTCTCTCTCTCTCCTCTATCGCATAAGCGTGTTGTTGGCACTTAATAAAGTGCTTTTTGATTTTGATTTAAGCAAAAATACTTGTCCCTGTTTTCTTTTGCACTCTGAGATTCAAAGTAACGAACCATCACGACCCCCGCTCCTACGAGCGGATCGTGACACCCTGACCCCTTGTTTCCTATCCTTAAGTTTAATTTGTATAGGGGGTGCATTCTTTGCTCTCCCTGGCACATCAGTGGCCCATATTCCAGGAAACACTTCATATATTATTTCTCCACTATTCTATTCTCCAGTCTCCATGGCCGTTAATATTAAACTTAATATTCCTAAATACCGTTGATCATTCACCTCCAGAGTAATTTCCCCATTTTTAAAAGTGATCCTAAAATTGGCTTTGGAAAATTGTGTATTTACAAATATTTGTGAATGCCCTCTTGTTTCCCAAGTTTATGTTTCAGCAATTTACCAAAGGATGCTTTTTCAGATTGGCCAGTTGCCCCTTTTACCATGATAGAATTATCCCCCACAGTCATTAAGGCTTTCTTTAAAACCAAATATCTAGTTCCCGTGTCAAGCAAAAATTCTACTCCTTTTTCATTTTCCCCTAGCTTCATTATAACCTGAGGGTCTGCTCGGGAGGGTTTTCCCCCAGTCCTCTTCAGTCTTCTTTGGCATGTGCGATCACTCTCTCCCGGCCTCTTCTTCCTTGCTGCTTGTCTTGTTTCCTTTCTGGGCATTCATTTTTCTAATGACCAATAGTTTGCAAACTGCACACTGATCTTTGATCTAACCAGGGCAGACTTGGACTGGGTGCTCCTTCTCTAGGTGCTCCTTGTCTGGCTATTCCTTGTTTAAATAGTCCTTGGCTATGATTTCCTTTCCCCTCTTCTGTTCCCACTACTACCAGTCTCCCCCTTCTTTTCTTGTACCTCTCTTCTCCATTGCCATATACTCTCCATGCTTCAGCTAATAAGGTTGCTACATTTCTTGCATTTGCTCCCCAAGGCTTCTGAAGTTTGTGTGCAATAGTTTTAGTGGGTGCCCCTAAAATGAGGGATACTAACTGTTGCATTCCTACCTCAGTCCCAGGGTCTAGCCATGTATATCAGCGCAGAGCGTCCCTCAGACCATCCAGGAATTCAGATGGTGACTCAGAAGGACCCTGCTTCACTTCAGACAACTTTGACCAATTTATGCTTTTGGCAATGGCTCTCTCCATCCCGCTTGCAATCCATTCTTGATAGTCTTTGCATTTCTGCATTTCTGCTCTTCTCTCTGCCACTTTGGATAATCAACATCTGCTAAATTCCCTGCTGTTGTTCAAATCAATCGCTTTTTAGATTCCATCAGAACATCTAACAACAACTGCATATCACTCCACTCTGGGTTATGTTGTTTTATTATAAACTGCAGGCATTCAGCAGTGCCCATCCGATCACTCTGATAATTTTTAGCAACTTTTTCCCACGCCTCCAGGTCAAATGTAGACTTGAACTAACTTCCTTTCTCCCTCTGGTCCCACTGCCTCCCATAAAGGTGCCTGGAACACATGTTTTCTGGTCCGGGATGAGATGGGAGTGTCTGAAGGACAGGGAGCTGGAGTTGGAGACCGTGTTCCTTCTGAGTCACCCTCCTCCTCCTGTCTTCTCCTAGGGGGAGGCTTGAGCAAACAATCCCTTCATTCTTGTTCCTGTGCTACTGTTTGATAAACTTTGTCAGGTTTTGTACATCTCTGGCCTATACTGCACGCCAAAGAACACCGTTTCATTCTTCTCTTGTCATTTCTACTTTCTTTTTCAAGGGCTAACACCATGGGGTCAGAGGGAAGCCCGATCCCACAATCTCTTTGCCATTCGGGGTGGTTCTGGAGACAAAACAATAGATTGGCATAAGAAACCTCTCCCTATTTTCCTTCTCTTCTCAAAAACAACATTAGCTACAGCAGAGTATTATAATCTAAAGTCTCAATAAGTGGCTGTCCTGGTTTGAAGGACAGGTGTCTGTTAAGGAAGGCAGGAGCCTCTCTTGGGATGGGAAACTGTAACCCCTCTCCCTCCGAATTATTATAAATTTGAAATCAAGAGGCTCTCAGGCAAAGATATGGGAATAGGAATAACAGTTCTTTACTACTATCTAAAACAAAGGATAACAAATAACAACAACTATAACGTTAACCAACAAACAGAACTAGAAACCCAGTGGCAGCCTGCTCGGCTTCAGGCACCTTTCCCTTCGGTGCAGTTCCAGTCACAGCCTTCAGGGGCGCTCTGGGTGCGGTGATTCCCCGGCGGCTGCAGGGGGCGCTCCGGCGTGAGCTCAGGTAGCACACGGCGAATGGCGACTGCCCGAGGCACGGAGGGATGGAGGAGAGCCCTCGCTCCACAGACCCTCGGGAGGGGGGAGCAGCTGGTGTCGGTGCCGCAGCAGGATCCCCGGACACAGGGAGCTGGGACGGTAAGGGGTCTCCACGTGCAGGGAAAAACCCCGCTACACTGTAGCGGAGAAAAGCGGGTTGGTGGCAGGCAGGTCGGCTCTGGATGGGGTAGAGGGCAGAGACTCACAGCAGACAGACCGGCAGCTCCGCGCTGGCTTCTCAGGGGCCGTGGGTTCAGCAGACAGCAGCTCTGACCGTCCAGCTCTGAGGGTCCCGAGCAAGAGGGCGTGACCTCCCTCTGCCCTTGCTTTTCAGTCTCTCCAAATCTCGCGTTACCAGGCTCTGCTTCCCTGAGGGGCAATTTTGCCCCACCCTGCCACGGAGAAAGGCTCTACCCTTGTGCTTTGTTTCTCTTAAGTACCCAGTCATTTGTGTCCTAGCAACCCATGGGAGAAAAATTCCTGAGGAAAAGAACTAGATCTAACCTTTAACATTCTCCACCCCGAATTTTTTTTCTATGCAAACACTTTATATCAAATTTAATCTTTCGAGGTATATACATACATGCAGATACAGATACAAGTGCAGTGTCATAAGTAGTTCACCCTAAAACAAGATCTCTTTGAGGTATGCATCGGGTCTCTCCATTCTTTTGCATCACCCACCAGGTGCAGCCCGGTCTCTGAGCAAAGGCAACCCCCCGGATGGGATTGTCTTTACTTGAGGCAGAGTTTACCCAAACAGTCTTTCCTAGCATACCTCTCATGTGTACTACTGGAACTTTATCTCCATTTGTTGTTCGCAAGGGGTCAGAGTGGGCAGGCCCGGCCCGGCTGGAGGAACCTCGGGTGTTCACTAACCATGTTGCCTTTACTAAATTAGTCTCCCCGTTCTTGAACGTCCCCCCACCCAGTGCTTTCAAAGTGGTTTTGAGCAGGCCATTGTACCATTTAACTTTCCCAGCTGCTGGTGCATGATAAGGGATATGGTACACCTACTTGATGTCATGTTCTCTAGCTCAGGTGTTTATAAGGCTATTTTTGAAATGAGTCTCATTGTCGGATTCAATTCTCTCTGGGGTACCATGTCTCTAAAGAACTTGTTTTTCGAGGCTCAGGATGGTGTTCCGGGCAGTGGCATGAGGCACAGGGTAGGTCTCCAGCCATCCTGTGGTGGCTTTTACTATTGTGAGAACATAGTGCTTGTCTTGGTGGGTCTGGGGCAGTGTGATGTAATCAATCTGCAAAGCTTCTTCATACTTGTATTTGGACCACCGTCCACCATACCATAGAGGCTTTACCCGCTTGGCCTGTTTGATCGCGGCGCACGTCTCACAATCATGGATCACCTGGGAGATACTGTCCATGGTTAGGTCTACTCTTCGGTTTCGTGCCCACTTATAGGTGGCATCTCTGCCTTGGTGGCCTGAGGCATCATGGGCCCATCGGGCTAGGAACAGCTCCCCTTTGTGTTGCCAGTCTAAATCTATTTGTGCCACCTCAATCTTTGCGGCGTGATCTACCTGCTTGTTGTTTTGGTGTTCTTCGTTAGCTCGGCTCTTAGGGACATGGGCGTCTACATGGCGGACCTTTACGGGTAGCTTCTCTACCCGAGTGGCAATGTCTTTCCATTTATCAGCTGCCCAGATTGGCTTTCCTCTACGCTGCCAGTTGGCCTTTTTCTACTTTTCTAGCCAACCCCATAGAGCATTGGTTACCATCCACGAATTGGTGTAGAGATAGAGCTTTGGCCACTTCTCTCTCTCAGCAATGTTCAGGGCCAGCTGAATGGCTTTGAGTTCAGCAAATTGGCTCGACCCACCTTCTCCTTCAGTGGCTTCTGTAACTTGTCGTGTGGGGCTCCACACAGCTGCTTTCCACTTCCGGTTCATCTCTATGATGCGTCAGGAACTATCAGTGAAAAGGGCGTAGCACTTTTCTTCATCTAGCAGTTGATTGTATGGTGGAGCCTCCTCAGTTTGGGTCACTTGTTCTTGCTCTTCTTCATCAGTGAGACTAAAACTCTCACCTTCTGGCCAGTTCGTAATTATTTCTAGGATCTCAGGGCGGTTCGGATTTCCAATGCGGGCGCGCTGTGTGATAAGTGCGATCCACTTACTCTATGTGATATCGGTGGCGTGGTGGGTAGAGGGAGCCTTTCTTTTAAACATCCACCCCAGCACTGGTGGTCGAGGTGCTAGGAGGAGTTGTGCTTCAGTGCCAATTACCTCCGAGGCGGCTTGAACTTCTTCATAGGCAGCCAAGATTTCCTTCTCTATGGGGGTGTAGTTGGCTTCAGACTCTCTGTAACTGGCTCTAGAATCCCAGCGGTTGGCCTCGAGTCTCTCCAGGCACCTTCTGCCAAAGGCTCCAGGACAAGCCCTTGTTCTCGGCTGCAGAGTAAAGCACATTCCTCACCTCTGGTCTCGTCCTTACTGGGCCAAGCGCTACTGCGTGAGCGATCTCCTGCTTGATCTGGGCAAACGCTTGTTGCTGTTCAGGGCCCCAGTGAAAATCGTTCTTCTTGCGGGTCACCAGGTAGAGAGGGCTCACAATCTGGCTGTACTCTGGAATGTGCATCCTCTAAAAGCCTATGGCCTCTAGGAAAGCTTGAGTTTCTTTTTTGTTAGTCGGCGGAGACATCGCAGTGATCTTATGGATGACCTCCATGGGAATCTGGTGCCGTCCATCTTGCCATTTTACCCTCAGGAACTGGATCTCTCGAGCAGGTCTCTTGACTTTGCTCTTCTTGATGGCAAAACTGGCTTCCAGGAGGATCATGATGATCTTCTCTCCTTTCTCAAATACTTCTGCTGCTGTGTTCTCTCACACAATGATGTCATTGATGTATTGGAGATGCTCTGGAGCCTCACTCTTTTCTAGTGCAGCCTGGATCAGTCTATGGCAGATCGTGGGGCTGTGCCTCCACCCCTGGGGCAGCCGATTCTAGGTATATTGCACACCTCTCCAGGTGAAGGCAAACTGGGGCCTGCATTCTGCTGCCAGAGGGATGGAGAAGAATGCATTGGCGATGTCAATGGTGGCATACCATTTTGCTGCCTTGGACTCCAGCTCGTACTGGAGCTCCAGCATGTCTGGCACGGCAGCACTCAATGGTGGAGTCACTTCATTCAAGCTACGATAGTCTACAGTCAATCTCCATTCCCCGTCAGACTTGCGCACAGGCCAGATGGGGCTGTTGAAGGGTGAGTGGGCTTTACTGACCACTCCTTGGCTTTCCAGGTCGTGGATCATCTTGTGGATGGGGATCACGGCGTCTCGATTCGTCCGGTACTGCCGGCGGTGCACTGTCGAGGTGGCAATTGGCACTTGTTGCTTTTTTACTCTCAGGAGTCCCACTGCATTTGGATTTTCTGATAGTCCAGGCAAGGTGTTCAGTTGTTTGATGCCTTCTGCCTCTACAGCCGCTATGCCGAAAGCCCACCTGAGTCCCTTTGGGTCTTTGTAATAGCCATTCCGGAGGAAGTCTATGCCCAGAATACATGGGGCCTCTGGACCAGTCACAATGGGGTGTTTCTGCCACTCCTTCCCGGTCAGGCTCACTTCGGCTTCCAACAAAGTTAATTGCTGTGATCCCCCTGTCACCCCGGCAATAGAAACAGGTTCTGCCCCTACATGTCTCGATGGAATTAAGGTACACTGCGCACCAGTATCAACTAACGCTTCATATTTTTGTGGTTCTGATGTGCCAGGCCATCGGATCCACACTGTCCAAAAGACCCTGTTTTCCTGTGCCTCTTCCTGGCTAGAGGCAGGGCCCCTCTAGCTCTGGTTATTATTTCTTCCCTGGGCATACATGGTAGAGGTCTCCTTGAGGGGATCTAACAGATCGTCTTCCTTTCCGTAATATCTGGCATCGTGGTCACAGGAGGCTGAGGCTACCTTCACTTTAGTAGACCCCCCGCCTCGGTTAGTCTTTCTCTCTTTGAGTTGTTGTACCCGTGCTGCCAGGGTAGCAGTGGGTTTCTTATCCCACTTCTTCATGTCTTCTCCGTGATCACACAGGAAGAACCACAGCTCAGATCGTGGGGTGTACCCTCTCTCCCTGGCTGGGGGGCGCTGGGCTCTGACTCTGGGGCTTGTGACTCGCACTGGTGCTGCACTCATCAACCTCATCTCCTCCATCACCTCCCTCATCGTCTCCTCTCTGAGGTCTTTGACCACAGCAGAGACCTGAGCCTGCATTGGGCCACTGATCATACTATCATAATTCCTGAGTTTGGTGGCTATGGAGCCCACTGTCTCTTGGTTGTCATCAGCATTAATTGTTGCAATGAAGATGGTGTATTGGGAGGGCCCTAGCTTTGCCAGGTTCCACAACATTTGCTCTGTACACTTGACCTTGTCGGGGTCATTATCATGTTGTCCATCCCTCCCAAAGAGTACCTCTAATACTGCCACCTCCCTCAGCTGTTGGATTCCCTCCTCAAGAGTCTTCCATGGTCTTCTATGATGGTACTCCTGCATTCTCTCCCTGTTGACAAACCTCTCTCTTACACTTATTAAAAGCCGTTCCCAGAGAGACAGGGGCCTGTCGTCTCTTCCGAATACCTGATCTACCCCTGAGTCGTTGGACAAGGGTCCCATCTGCTTTACCTCAATACTATCCAGCTGCACGCCCATACCCATAAGGTCCCAGACCTGAAGTAACCAGGTTGTAAAAGGCTCACAACCCCGTCGCACAATGTCTTTTCGTAGATTACGGAGACTGTCATACCCCAGGGACTCAGTAGTGAATTCAATCCTTGGCTTCCTTACTGGTTGAGAGGGTCCTGCTTCCCCATCATTACTCACTGGCTGCTCTGGTTTGACTTTAGTCTTCCTCTTTTCCACAGGGGCAACTGCTGCTGGCTGTGGCTGCCCTTCTGATCTGACTGGAGCCTGAGCGGTTATAACGTCCCTGGGTTCCTCTGCTGCCCCATTAGACTCTCCTTCTTTGGGGTAGGGGAAGGGTTTCCCACCAGCTGAGCAAGTGTATTCCTTCATCATTTGACCCATCTCGTGCATCTCCTTCACCAGGACTCCCACCCAATCCGGGTGGGTTGTTTCTGAGGTGGGTTGTGGGGCTGGGTTAGACTCTGTAGCAGCATCCCTAGTGTCTGGGGCAATGTCAGGTTCTGGGATGGTGTTTCTAGTCTCTGGGGCTATGTCAGGTACTGAGGCTTCATTTCTATTGTCTGGGGTAGGTGTCAGGGTGGTTATCCGAGTCAGGCCTCCTTTATCCCTGAATGCTAAATAGAGCAAGCCTATCAGCAACACCAGCCACTGTATGGTATCATTAGCATTTAGAGAAGATCTGAACCCTTCAAAGATTGGTGGGATAGGCCTAAAGAGCTGGGTGAAGGGTTGTGAGAACATTTCTTTTGGTGTCACTTCCTCGCAGTAGGTACCATTATTAAAGTAACCCTGAAAGCATGTTATTAATGTGTGGTAGCTCTGAATCCACATGCCTGCCTTCCAGAGGAAGTTGAAAATCCATGAATTCCTCACCTTATCAATGCATAACACGAACTGTATAACAGCCACTGTAGCCTTAGTTATAGGGCCCATGTTTAGATACGGGGCTGCAAATGGGAGAGAAACAGCTATGACCACTTGCCATACGAACCGGAATAAGCTAGACCACATGGTGCAACCTAATGAGGCTCTTATATCCAGCACACAAAAACTACGTTACTCAAGAACTGTTATCCTTTTTCCTCTCGATGCCCTCGGGCCCCACCGTTGGGCGCCAAAATCTGTCCTGGTTTGAAGGACAGGTGTTTGTTAAGGAAGGCAGGAGCCTCCCTTGGAATGGGAAACTGTAGCCCCTCTCCCTCCGAATTATTATAAATTTGAAATCAAGAGGCTCTCAGGCAAAGATATGGAAATAGGAATAACAGTTCTTTACTAATATTTAAAACAAGGATAACAAATAACAACAACTATAACGTTAACCAACAAACAGAACTAGAAACCCAGTGGCAGCCTGCTCGGCTTCAGGCACCTTTTCCCTTTGGTGCAGTTCCAGTCACAGCCTGCAGGGGGCGCTCTGGGTGTGATGATTCCCCGGCGGCTGCAGGGGGCGCTCCGGCGTGAGCTCAGGTAGCACACGGCAATGGCGGCTGCCCGAGGCACGGAGGGATGGAGGAGAGCCCTTGCTCCACAGACCCTCGGGGGGGGCAGCTGGTGTCGGTGCCACAGCAGGATTCCCGGACCCAGGGAGTTGGGACGGCAAGAGGTCTCGACGTGCAGGGGGAAACCCCGCTACAATGTAGCGAAGAAACTCGGAGCGGCGAGGAGGAGCGGGGGGAGAGACAGGCTGGTGGCAGGCAGCTCCCAATGGGCAGAGAGGAAAAGACTCACAGCAGACAGACCGGCAGCTCCGTGCTGGCTTCTCAGGGGGCTGTGGGTTCAGCAGACAGCAGCTCCGACCTCCCGCTCCGAGGGTCCCGAGCAAGAGAGAGAGTGACCTCCCCCCTGCCCTTGCTTTTCAGTGTCTCCAAATCTCGCGTTGTCAAGCCCTGCTTCCATGAGGGGCAATTCTGCCGCACCCTGCCAAGGAGAAAAGCTCTAGCCTTGTGCTTTGTTTCTCTTAAGTACTCAGTAATTAGCTCAGTCATTTGTGTCTTAGCAACCCATGGGAGAAAAAATTCTTGAGGAAAAGAACTAAATCCAACCTTCGACAAGCTGCTCTCCTCTTTTCCAGGCAAACTCTTTGCTTCCACATTCCCCCTTCTGTGGGGGCTGTTTTGTGTTACCTTCCTTAGGGATGCTTTTCTGGTAGCCTTTTTATCTTGCTTTACAGCTCTTGGTGCCTGTGAGAACTGTGAGCATTAGGCTCCCATTGTGCTGCAGCTATCGAGACCTCCAATCCTGGTGGGTTGTGTCTTTGGGGTCATACCTGCCAGTATTTATTTTCTGCACCTAAACTCTAATGCAGATCGAGGGATTTGGGCTGGGGATCATTCTTGTGTGTGGTCTGTACAACACCTTGCTCCTGATCCCTGACTGCATAAGTGCATCTGCACTCATGTTGCCCTCCCTGAAAGCCCTGCATGGAGTCAGGCATCAGTCGTGCCATTCTGAGACAGCAGCAGGACATGGAGCTGCTCTTTGTCTCAGAGAGCTTGTAATCTAGCCAGGCAGATATGTCTTGAGAGACTGGGAGGTGGATGTCAGCATTGTCACATTGCTAATTGCTTTCTCACCAGAAACCACTTAACATTTGCTTTGTACATGAGGTTGTAAAGAAAAACGCCCTGCCATGTCACTGAGTCTGTGCTGTTACTTTCTGTGTAATTAATGAATTACCTTCCTCCCTGCTTATAGCTAGCAGGGGAGGGAGTGTATTGGGTCTGACTGGGGTAAAGCTCACAGCCCTTACAGTGCTGTGCTTTGTATTGGTAGCTGGCGTTGATAACAGACCAGTGTTTTGGCTACTGCCAAGCAGTGCTGTCCCTCTGACATTCCTTCCCCCACTGAAGGGGATGGGGGGGGCAAGATCCTGGGAGGGGACACCAGCAGGCCAGCTGACCCCAGTCAGCCAAAGGGATATTCCATACCATATGACATCAGCTCAGATATATAAGGGAAGGAAGAGAGGAGGGGGAGGAGGCACTCAGGACTCATCCCTGTTTGCCTTCTTGAACAACCACCTGTAAGAGTCTGGACGGAAATCCCTATCTGCCTCACGACCATCGACAGAAGCAGAGGCCAAAAACCCAGAGACCCTAAGAGGGGAAAAGGACTTTTGCACAATGAAGTCCAGCCAGATCTTGATGGGGTGCCTGCCAGGTGCCCAGGTGTACTGCAGAGCTGTGCTGCTGAGCTGTGCTGCAGAGGCGTGTTGGTACATGCCCGTGGGAACCGCATTCTCCCGGCTACCGGGGCGAAAAGAACTGAACTATATGTCCGGTACAGCTGCACCTGTACTCTAAAACAATGGGCCCTACTCCCCACCTGCTGGCTACTTGCCCCTGGCCTCTGGAGGGATTGCCTCATCTCTTGGTTACCTGCCCCTCGCTTTCGAAAAGACTATAAAGAGACTCTCAAAAGGTACCCCTACGAGTACTCCCTACGGACGAGACGAATCCATCGGATCCGGACAACGAGGACTTCGTCGTGCCGTGGTAGCTATGCCCCCCTTTCCTCTCTCTTTCTTTCTTCTCTCTCTCTCCTCTATCGCATAAGCGTGTTGTTGGCACTCAATAAAGTGCTTTTTGATTTTGATTTAAGCAAAAATACTTGTCCCTGTTTTCTTTTGCACTCTGAGATTCAAAGTAACGAACCATCACGACCCCCGCTCCTACAAGCGGATCGTGACACCACCACGCGTTCTGAAGCCCTGCTTCCCAGAAAGTGTCTGTCTGGCTGTCCGCCTGCCTCCTCGGTGGAGTGGAGGTGGCTACTAGCAAAGGCGGATGCGACTTGGGTCCTCGAAGGCCAGCCTTGTTCCCAGTCGCCGAGTGATTCTTGCCCTTGCTCCCTGCTAGCTACTCGGTAGGCGAACTCTCCCACACCTCAGGGGGATCTTCCAACCCGGGAATGAAGAGACACAGACACGAGGTTCTGCACTCTGTGACACCGGGGGTCGGAAGACCCCGATTCCCCCGTGACATGATCTTTTATTGTTCCCCCGGTGACCAATCACCGAGTAGCAGAGGGGAGGAACTGGGGAGGAGCAGGGGACAGGGAGCTAACCAGGGATAGAAGGGGGATGAGAGAGGGTTACAGACAGGGGAGTGATGCAATGAACAACCGAGTAACTGAGAACTCTCTAGAAAACTGGGGGTGACTGACTTAGATGGGCAGGTGGTGCTCCCCAATGAGCCCTGGGGGTGTTAACCTGTCTCGAGCCCAGCCTCTTCTGGGCTAAACCATTGTTTGCTCCACCTCAGGGGAGCCCTCCTCCTCCCCCCAGGGCTTTCTCATTGGAAATTCTTCTTCTGGGGTAACCTGCACCACCGCCACATGTCTGGACATCACTACTGATGGGAAGTAGAGATCGATTGTTTTCCCCTCTGCTCTTGCGCACACAACTCTTGGCTTTCTTGTTCTATTTTTTTTTTCTTTCCCGTTGTAATAAAACTGCCTTATCTTACCCTGGTAGTTTTTCCATATTATTCTCTCCCCTCTCCCAGTGGGAGAGGGAGTGATAGAGTGACTGAGTGGGCACCTGGCACCTAGCCGGGGTCAACCCACAACAGGGAGGAAGGGAGAGTGCTCAGACAAGTGTCACCCTGCCTCTGGCTTGTTCTCATGTACACATTTGGCAGCTGTTTAAGACGAGACAGAGGGCTTGGTGGCCTTTGGTCTGGCCCCGTGTGACTGCCCTTACCTGCTGATGTGGCACTGCTTGGAAGGGGCAGCTGCTCCTTGCTATCGCTGCTGTCCCCTCCGCAGGTGTGCTCCAAGGGGTGGCTCCTGAGTGCTAACAGTCTTCCCTGATTGATCTCTCTGCACAGAGAACAAGCTGGCTGCCCAAGGTGCCCTCTGGACCCTTATTTTATCATGCCAGATAAGTGCAAATGTGTGGATTTCCAGGTCCTGAAGCTGCAGGAGTCCCCTGATGTCGTGCCACATGGGGAGATGCCCCGGCACTTGCAGCTCTACTGTGACAGGTATTGGCACAGCCTTCCCACTCTGACCCTGCTGGCTGTTGCTGGTGCCATCCTTTCCCACCACCATCCTCTGCTTTCCCCTGTCTCCTCTTAGGTACCTGTGTGACAAAGTTGGCCCACGGAACAGAGTCACTATCATGGGGATCTACTCCATCAAGAAATCTGCGCAGAGCAAGAACAAAAGCCACTACAATGTGGGGGTGGGCATTCAGAGTGCTTACATCTGCGTGGTGGGCATCCAGGTGGATGTGGAAGGCTCAGGCGAGGGCTGCTTTTGGTGTGCATTCAGTCTGTCTTGGTAGCCTGGTGTTGGGAGACACTCCCCACCCTGTTCCTGAACACGGTGATCCCTCAGCAAGGACTGTTTGAAATCACAACCTTGCTCCTCCTCTGCTGTTTATATTGCAGAAGGTTCAAGCCATTCCAGGGGTCTGACGTGCCCTGGGCTCTCTGTGGTTGTGTCCTTTTTCTCAGTGATATTAAATAAGGAAGTCTAAGCCCAAGTCCTCCAGGGCATTTAAGTGATTTTATCTTACTGATCTTAGAGTGAGAATCTGCTATGCCATCCCTGAGGATCCCGGCTGAAGTCTATGGTTAAAATTGCATTTAAAACATGGTCCTGACTGTCATTGTCCCTCTGGTTCCTGTAGAGCTGCTTTGCTCAAGATCCTTGCTTTTTCTTACCAGCCTCTAAGGACACAGCCTGCCTTGCTGGGTTAGGAGAGGCTTGCCCTCTCCACCCTTCCCACCTGGTGGTACTTGGCATGATCTTCAAGAGGGGATTTTGGTGGTAGTGTGTGTGGGGGGAGTGGTATAACTTCCTTTAAAACCTCCTTTTGTTCACTGTTGCACCATTCCCCTCATCCATGTACAGGACACAGCTTCAGTGGCTCGGTGACCCCTCAGGAAGAGGAGGAGCTTTGTCGCCTTGCTGCCATGCCCAACATCTACGACACCATTGCCAAGAGCATCTACTGCAGCACCGACATCAAGAAGGCCATTGCCTGCCTCTTGTTTGGAGGCTCCCGCAAGAGGTGGGCAAGAGTCAGCTTTTGCTATCAAAGTCAGTGCTTTTTTACCAAAATAAAGGCTCACCATCTCTCCTCCCTCTCTTCTTCCCAACCCTATCACTCCAGGCTCCCGGATGGGCTGACCCGCAGAGGGGACATCAACTTGCTGATGCTGAGGGACTCTGGCACGGCCAAATCACAACTGCTGAAGTTTGTTGAGAAGTGTTCGCCCATTGGGGTATGTGTCTTGAGGTGCTCACTTGTAGTGCACCCCTTTTCTCTTTTCTGCTCCTTGTCTAGCCCCAGAGACAGGACTGTGGTCACAGCAGACACCTGCCTGTGCATCCACAGGTAGATTTGCTGGCAAAGGCATGAACTGCCATTTCCAGTGCTAGCCTAGAAGGGATGGGGGATGAGGGAGGGAAGAGGAAGTCGATCATGCTTTTTATTATGATGTGAGCTGGGCTGTTTGCAGATGTCCAAAGATGTGCCTGGTGCTGCTGTTTATTGTTGAGACTTGATCAGCAGAGGGGCTGACTGATCAGGACAAATTAAGTTGACTGCAGCTCAGGCATGGACCTCCAGCCTGAGCCCAGGCATAGAATTGTGTTTTCAGCTGTGGTTTTTTGTAGTCTCTATTAAACTTGGCCTCTGACTGTATTGTTCCCTCCAGGGGCAAACAAAGCTAATGCAGCAGCCCACCAAACAATGACTCACTCCCTCTTCTGTACTTAATGTCTGTGTTTGTGTGTCTGCATGCCCTCCGGTGTGTCACAGCTGCTTGGGATGAGGCAATAGTCCTGCTCTTTACCCAGCACATCTGCTTTGTACATGTGGTGAGGGCTTTTTCTAGAGCTTCTTGTGTTTCCCCCGGGAGCTCTGGATTTTGCAGACCCAGGGGTGCTTTGTCTCTCAGCTGGAGCTCCTGGGTGCTGCAGCAGCTGATGTGCTGTCCCTTTCCCTGTCCCACATGCCACTAGGTGTACACCTCGGGGAAAGGCAGCAGTGCTGCCAGCCTGACAGCGTCAGTGATCCGTGACCCTTCCTCCAGGAATTTCTTCATGGAGGGAGGAGTCATGGTGCTGGCAGATGGGGGAGTGTTGTGCATCGATGAGTTCGACAAGGTACCTGTGGGGCTGCCTGTGTGGGAGTGGGAAGGAGAGCCCTTGGGGTGCCAGCCTGTCCCAGGAGAGGCCAGAGCTGCAGGAGGAAGGGCAACTCCTCTGAGACTGCCTCACTTCCTTTCAGGGAAGGTCAAGGGGATGGGGCTGTGAGGGAATTCAGTTACATCCTGCACTCTTGGGTAGAGGTCCTCACAGAGCTTTATGTCAGGGGTCACTTCAGTAGGTGTGTAGCAGAGGTCTGGCAGAGGTGACTGATGGTGACTTTTTCTCCTTGCCTGGTTTCTCTCACCTGGGATGAAAAGATGCGGGAGGGTGACCATGTGGCCATCCATGAGGCCATGGAGCAGCAGACCATCTCCATTGCCAAGGTGAGCTGTGGATTGATGCATGCTGCCTTGAGGTGGGAACCTGAGAGCCCAGCAACCAGTGGTCACATGGCCAGAACTGCCCATTTTAGAGTCCAGGCAGTGGTATTGATGGTTGCTGGTGTCTCTAGTCTGAGACCAGTCAGCCCTGCCTGGAGGCTTTGGGTGGCCTGAACTTCATGGCTTCTCCTTGCTGGTGGCTGTCAGGCTGCTCCTGCAAATCCATGCTTTGTGCCAGAGTTGCCCTGGAAGACTCAGCCCTGGCTGCCCAGTGTTTGTCTCAGATCACAAACCTGGGGTGAGGTCTCCTGTGTCTCTGCCCTTGACAAGAGGTTTTAAAGTAAATTACTCGGTGCTCAAGTTTCAGCTGAAGCCAGTCCCCCTCCAGAAGGACATGTGGGTCCAGCCCCACTGGTTGCTACTTATGGGGTTCTATTTAAATGCAAGTGATTGACAATGAGTCCTTGAAAATGGCTTTGGACCTTTCCCTGAGTTAATGGCCTGTTGTGACATGGAGGTGGTCTTGACACCATCCCTTTTTTTGCCTTCCCCCACAGGCAGGAATCACGACACTCAACTCCTGCTGCTCTGTGCTGGCAGCTGCCAACTCTGTCTTTGGGTGCTGGAATGAGACCAAGGGTGAGGAGAACATTGATTTTATGCCCACCATCCTGTCCCGATTTGACACGATCTTCATCGTTAAGGATGAGCACAATGAGGAGCGAGACACGGTGCGTTTAGCCGTGCGGATGCAGCTGGCTCTCATGGTGCCTCTTTCTTTGGGAGGAGGAGGCAAAGGGGTTCCTGCTGTCTGACTGCCTTCTGCTTTCCCAGACACTGGCCAAGCACATGATGTCCTTACACGTGAGTGCCTTGACGCAGACCCAGGCCGTGGAGGGTGAGATCGGGCTGAACAAGCTGAAGAAGCTCATCTCCTTCTGTCAGACGTGAGTGACAGCCGTGTCTTTTGGGCTGTGCAGTGGGAGGCAGTGGTGAGAGGCAAACCCACCCAGCGCTCTGGGTGACCTTTCTTTAACTCCTGCCTTGAAAAAAGGGTGCAAGAGGAGCTTAGAGTGGTGCTGCAGCACCCAAGGAAGGGAGGGGTGCCCAGGGGACCCTCCCCAGTGGCGCTGCCCCAGCTCCTGTTCCCTGTTGCAGGAAGTGTGGCCCTCGGCTGTCGGCGGGTGCGGTGGAGAAGCTGAAGAACCGCTACATCCTGATGCACAGCGGCACTCGGCAGCACGAGCAGGAGAGCAACCGCCACTCCAGCATCCCCATTACCGTGCAGTGAGCAGCACCCCCTCCTCACCCCCCGAAACCTCTGGGACTGGGGCTGCATTGCTGGGCTAATTCAGAAAGGGGGTTGGCGCTGTGCTGGGGTGTGGAGGTGTGCCCCTGAACACAGCAACGCTGAAAGGGCTGTGGAGGGAGGCAGGAGGTGCCTGGAGTGGGGTAGGTGGAGATGGCAGGAGTTGTGGGAAGAAAACACTCTTGGAGCTGCAGTAGAAAGCAGGGAATGTCTCCTGTGGCCGCAGGCAGCTGGAGGCCATCGTGCGCATTGCCGAGTCCTTGGCGAAGATGAGGCTTCAGCCCTTTGCCACTGAGGCAGATGTTGAGGAGGCCTTGCGGCTCTTCCACGTGTCCACACTCAATGCAGCCATGTTGGGCAACCTGTCAGGTGACGAGGAGGTGTTCTGTGCTGGGGGTAGGAGAGACATGCTGGGCCTTGCTGCTCAGGGCAGGGAGACACGAGTTCTTCTCCCAGGACCTGACTGTCAGGGGCAGCTGCTGGACCTCCTTCCTGAGCAAAGACAAAGTAATGCTTGTGGCAGCAAGGGACCATCGTGGCTGTGGGGCTGTGCCTCACAGGGAGGGCAATGGCAAATGACACTGAGGGTCTCCTGTGCTGGTCAGGGGAGGGCTGGTCTGGCCCCTTGTGGTCCCAAGGGAAGAGTCTGGTGCTGGATGTGGTTCCCCAACCTATTAACTCTCTAATATCTTCCTCTCAGGGGGTGAAGACAATGTTTCCTTGGGCAGCAGTGTGGAACAAAGAATTTGAAGGAATCTCCAGCAGTCAGGTCCACATACAGTTGTGTGGTTGGAGCCCCACAGTCTTTGATGGTGGAGTTATTCATGGGTTCCCTAAAGTCTCTATGCTGTGCAGGTGTGGTGGGAGACACAGGAGATGAGCGCTTTGTCCTGGAGAGTGACATGTGGGTGGCACAGAGAGCTCACACAGTGTCTCCCTGCAGGGGCAGAAGGCTTCACAACGCAGGAGGACCAGGAGATGCTGTCCCGCATTGAGAAGCAGCTCAAGCGACACTTTGCCATCGGCTCCCAGGTGTCTGAGCACAGCATCATCCAGGACTTCATGCAGCAAGTTGGTCAGGGACCCCATGGAGGGCTGGGCTGTGAAACCAGGGACCCCAGGCTGCTGCTGGGAGCATGAAACCCCTTCCTCAGGCACTGACTGCAGAGCCTTTTGGTCATGCTTTTAAAGTTGTAGGGAATGGTGTGCAATGTGACTTCAGAGTTTGAGGGGACCAAGGCAAGTTTCTGCAAAAGCTCTGAGGTCTGGGGCTGGTTTGGGATCCTACCCTTGGAACCAGAACTGTTTGGCTGCAGTCAGACCTGAAATAATGAAAGGGGAAGGGAGCATTAGTGTCTTGGTGTCTTAGGTTACAATGGTATGTATTCTATCACCATCTTCATGGGATGTTGGGGCCAGGTGGGGCAGTGTTCCTGATGGCCGCAGAACGTTTTCTAATGGGCCAGTCGTTAGAGCCAGGCGGGGCACTTTACTCATCCCCAACGACTGCAGCTAGTGGCCCATTGAGTCTCACTGATAAACTCCAGCCATTAGAGCCAAGTGGGGGCACTTTACTTTGCTCATCCCCAACGACTGCAACTAATGGCCCATCATCCCATTGTGAGATGCCCCGCCCAGGATGAGGAACCAATGGATCCCTATCTGCATATAAACTAGGATTTGAAACACCACAAGCCAGCTTTTCCACTGGATTCCCAGAGGAAGACCAGATCCTTCTACACCACCACTGGACCTTCAGAGAAGAACTACACCTTTCACAGGATCACTGCTTCAACAGAACCACATCTATCACTCCCAGAGGACTGCAACCACCTTCTAAGTGGACTACTACCAACATCCTGACCGACAGGGTGTCAGGTTGTATTCTGACTCTGTCAGTGTTTTTGTATTATTACATTTTTCCTATTAAATTGTAGTTCTGACTTTGAGTCTCTCGCTGATTTGCTTTCAAACTACCACACTTGGACTACTGGGCTTGCTCCTTCTGGAGAGTCATAGCCAGGCTTTAGCAGTGATTGCAGGTTCCTGCTGAGCTCCTGTCAGCTATTATGTTCTGGCTCATCTTCCCCTGCTCTCCCCTTTTGCAGAAATACACAGAACATGCCATCTACAAGGTGCTGCAGCTAATGATGCAGTGGGGAGAGATCCAGCACTGCATACAGTGCAAAGTCCTGTACCGCATCAAGTGACCTCCCTGTCCCAGGCTCCAGGAGGGAGCTGCTGCTGCTTGACACCTGCCCAGAAGCAGGCAGAGTGCCCCAGGGAGCTGGGGCCTGCTCCTGAAAGAAGCTTTTCCTTGGGGAGCCAAGTGGCCCCAGGCTTCCATCTTGAACCAGGATTTGGGGTGGTCAGGGTTTCCCTTGTGTGCTCTGTTGCTGCATCATGTCCATGTTTCTTTGAACTCCAAAAGCTTTTAGTTTGTATTAAAATAAAAACCGATATTGATAGCTTGGGATCTTTGGCCCTGAGAGGCAGAGGGGATGGATCCCCTTCCTCCTTTGCAGGTGGTGCAGGATTCTGGATAGAAAGGTGTCCATCCTGCCTGCCCTCCTTTATGCATTCACCCTTACTCAGGCTCCAGCCTCATGGGCAGCACCAGCAGCCCTGAAGGCATAAACTCATTTCTCACTCAGGGTTTGTCTATTAAGGCATAAAGGCTTGTTGGCACAGGCTGTCCAGCTGGGCCAGGAGGCACTTTACCCACTCCCTGTGTGCAGTTTGCTGCTTTCTTCCCCCTTGGCCAGTGGCAGTGAAGGAAATGATTTGCTGTTTGTTCCCTGCTCTTAGCTAATCCCTCTTTGCCCTCTCCCAGGGTTGCAGCAGGGAAACCCTTTACTGTGCAGTGTTAAAGGGTTGTGTGAAAGCCTTGCTGGAGGCATGGGCAGAGTCCCCTGCTTGCTCTGTTCAGGATGTGGATGCAGGATAATCCCCATGAGCTATGTGCTGTCCTCCAAGTAGTCCCTGACTCCTCCTCCTTTATCGATGCCAATGGCCTTGGGGAGAATTGTCCCACACACCAGGAGCCTCTCCTGGACACTGCCCCAGGGTGCCCTTGTGCAGCTACTCACCCTTCTGCATTTGCTGCACAATCTTGCACTTAAACTGGTATTGTTCAGAACTTGAGATCACCGATTAGTGCTGACTTGTGTTGAACACAAAATTTCCACCTGCAGTGGCAGGTTTCTATTATTTCCAGCAAAGTAGTACTGGCTCTCTTAAGTATTCTCACAAAGATGTATGGTGCTGATAGGTCCCTGCCCTCAGCAGCTTGGCTGTGAGCACTACTGGGGGCTTTAGAAGGCAGCAGAGTTGGGTGAGCAAAGCTGCTGCATGTGGTGGAGAGGCTGGTGCCTGTGTCTGCTTTCAGGCTGAAAAACCCCAGGAGAGGTTTCAATAGCAAAAGAACCGTTCAGGGCCTGCAGAGGGTACCAGAGTCATGAGGATGCCAAGCTGTGGCCCTGCTTGTGGTGCTGCCTCCTTCCAGAGGGGGAACCAAGGGGTCCCAGCAGGCTGTGATGTGATGTGCACCCAGTCTGGCAGCTGTCACACAAGGGCTGGGCCCCACTGCATCACTGGGGAGTTCAACAATATCCCTCTGCTTCTGGGTGTTTTGAGAGGCACATGGTGCACTCCTTATGGGGTTGTGGAGTCAAAAGTCTGGAGAGGATGGGGTGGTGGTAAGCTGAGAAAGACTGGCTTCAAATTGAAGAAACAGCCTTCTGCTCTTCATTCTTCAGTTTTTTGGATGGGGACAGCCTTTGTGAAGGGCTGGAAGAAAGAGAAGGCTGGCCCAAAGACTCCCAAAGGATAGGTAGGGGTAGGTCTCTCATTCTAGTGATTTTATTGCCCCATATTTTTGTATGTGTCAAGCACCTCACGGTGCTTCTTGGAGCAAGCAATACTGGGGCAAAAGGGGGCCCTTCTTTTCCCCTTAGGAAAAAAAAAGGCACCTTCTGTCCTCTCAGTGTTCCCTGAATGGGAAAATAAGAGGATGTTGCTGCTCCATGGAGGGGATCATCCCTCCATGTTGGTGAATGTGGGCATAACAGGGCTCTTGCAGCATCAGGAGTGGCTCTTAGAGCAGGGTCAACACAGGCCTGAGGCAGCAGCATGGTGTCGTGGCTGTTTTTCTGCCACGAGCCACAGCCTCTGCAGAGCTGTAGTAATGGGTCCTGCAGGTCTCTCAGCCACCTTCCCACGAGTACCTCTGTTCTTGCTTCAAAGGTGCAGGCAGCACCTGTGTATTGGGTCTGACTGGGGTAAAGCTCACAGGCCTTACACTGCTGTACTTTGCTTTGGTAGCTGGCATTGATAACAGACCAGTGTTTTGGCTACTGCCAAGCAGTGCTGTCCCTCTGACATTCCTCCCCCCACTGAAAGGGATAGAAGTAGGCAAGATCCTGGGAGGGGACACCAGCAGGCCAGCTGACCCCAGTCAGCCAAAGGGATACTCCATACCATATGACATCAGCTCAGATATATATGGGAAGAGAGGAGGAGGAGGAGGCGCTCAGGGCTGGTCCATGTTTGCCTCCTTGAACAACCGTCACGCATGCTGAAGCCCTGCTTCCCAGGAAGTGTCTGGACATCGCTACTGATGGGAAGTAGAGATTGATTGTTTTCCCTTCTGCTCTTGCGTGCGCAACTCTCAGCTTGTTTGTTCTATTTTTTCCCCGCTGTAATAAAACTGCCTTTTCTTACCCTGATAGTCTTTTTTAATATTATCCTCTCCCCTCTCCCAGCGGGAGAGGGAGTGATAGAGTGACTGAATGGGCACCTGGCACCTGGCCGGGGTCAACCCACGACAACCTGTCTATGGTCCTTCTTTCAGAGGTGCAGCCAGAGCAAAGCAAACAGGGAAGTGAGAGTGGGAGTATGGGATCAGTACCCCCAGCCTGCTGTTAATGCTGCCTCTGGAGGAGACTGAGCCTCTGTTCCCAGGCTTGAAAAGAACACCCAGTGATGGGGCTGTGTGGGGAGAGAAATGGGGATGAGGTGAGGGAACACAGTGCAAAGGGGTCTATTTCCATCACGTACCTTCCTTTCCCTCCTTGCCTTCTTTCTTCCCTCAGCCACCCCCTCATCATCACATTTTTTTCCCTGTGCTGGAGCAGTAGGACATTGTTGGGAAATGGCCATTTCTGGCTGCACAGACATAAGGTATAAGTGAGCAATCCAGGCTCCATAGACAAGAGTTAGGCCTCTGCTCAAGGCTGTTCTCAAAACAACTGTGGGAAAGGGAGACATGAGAGCTGTAAACAAGGTGCAGGTGTCTAGAGATTAGCTTGGCAGAAGAAACTGTTGATGTTATTGCCTTCTGATACCAGTTTGTGTGTTAATTAGATTAGAGAAAGATCCCGTGTGAAACTTCTGTAAGTGAATAATATTTTGAGCACGTAAGGTAGTATAAGTATGTGCACTGTCTGACAATAAACGAGCTTGATTTATGAATCACATTGGATCGTCGTCTTGCTCCTCTCGCCGACAGGACATGGCTGGATTTTGGCTGCTGCTGGCTGCCAATGGTGGTCATGTGTCATTCAGAGGTTTTAAATGAGCCATCATCTCCAGGAACATCAAGCTGTGCTGGGTGTTGGCAGGTGTGGAGGTTGGAAATTCTAATCTTTTTATGTTGTTCTCGTGACATGATCGAGAGCTGAGGTATATTTCTGTGATGGGGATCAGAATGATTGATCTCTTCGTGCCAAGAAACGTGTTGATTATATGGTGTGAGGTTATGTAAGTGTACATACTACTTGAAACAACTTTGTTTAGCAATTAATGCATGCAGTGTTATCACAAGGAGCGGAGCTGGGATGTGTGCAACTGGTATTGTTTGGAACTTGAGATCACTGATTAGTGCTGACTTGTGTTGAACACAGCACTGCAGGTGGAAATTTTGTGAGGAACAGCAGTCCTCAGTTGGGTAGGTGAATGGTGATATCTACTTGATAAGGGATTGCTGGTCCTGCTGGTGAAGATGACCAGGTTCTTCCTCAAATCATATGATAACTACTTGGTAAGGGACTGTCATCCTCCTGGTGAAGGTGTCTCTTTTTGGTCTCATCTGAAGTTCTGGCATGCTGAGATTTGGGATAAAGTCCCTGTCCAAGTGTCCTTAGATGACCAAAAATGAATTAGTACCCAAAGAACTTGCAGATTACATCTAATTCTGCATGAGATGTGTTAATCTGGGTGAGTGGATCACTCCAAAGAGATCCAGTCTACTGGGCACTTGCCAGCATTCTTGGTTGTTTGAGGACACAGCCTTAAGCTGCACCAGGGAAGGTTTAGGTTGGACATTAGAAGGAATTTCTTCACAGAAAAGGTGATTAGACATTGGGATGTCCAGGGAGGTGTTGGAGGCACTGTCCCTGGAGGCATTTGAGAAAAGACTAGATGTGGTGCTTAGTGCCATGGTCTAGTTGACATGGTGTTGTTAGGTCATAGGTTAGACTGGATGACCTCAAAGGTCTTTTCCAATCTAGTTGATTTGTGATTCTGTGAAGCTCTTCAGAATATTTCTGCGAAATGTCAGTGGAGCTCCACTACTGTAAAATCCAGCAAAGCTGAGTCATCACATCTGCACCACTCAGATTTCTTCCATCTCTGTGTAGGATGAGAGCTGTTGCAATGTAGCAACATAACCTCTGAGCATGTTGTGAGTGTCACTTCCTCCGTAAAATAAAACAGAACCGAACTGCAGAGTCCTGAGGGCTATTGCTCAAGGATGTGAGATAAACACTGGCGAGTGGGATATGCTGATATGGGCAATGTGAGAAATAATCTCATCTGGTCCAGCAAGCACCCATCTCAGACAAATGAAGCTGGGACTCCTTCCCCCTTTCTGCTGCTGACTTACTGGACTAGTTCAGCAAGTGACTTTATCTCCTTGCCTATTCTGGATAATAACCTTTTTGGAGCACAGATCACTTCTTACCATGATTTTGTGCAGTGCCTGGCAGAATCAGTAGCCCAATCTCAGTGGCAGAGTTTACCTGCTGGCTTAAGTAACATTAACAAATTCTCGGGCTTCTCCAGCCCTTGTCAGGATGAGAAATGATCTCCTGCAGGCAAAGAAATTCCTGTGATTTGCTCTGGACAATGCCAGAAAAGATCAAGAAACCATGGAAGACCATGGTACAGCAATGCTGTGCTGCCATGGCATGACCCTGTGGAACAGTGCATGTGTCATGGATGGATCGGAGTGCCTGTGAAGTGCTCTGCTGGGTGGGGCTCTCATGCTGAGTCTCAAGTCCTCTAAGTTTGGTTAACAGCCTGTATCCCCCAATTCTGGGCTAGGTTCCTTCAAAATCCCAAACCACTCCTTCTCCCACAGCAGTGACATACCAATGTCTGCTACTGCTCTTTGTCATGTTTTGCCATCCTTTTGTAACATCCTTTGCTCTTTTCTGGACACTTCTGCTCCAGGTCTCTCCCACCGATGCCAGGCAGTCCATTCACCCCTCCTCTCCTCCACTTCATGCCTCATGCCTGCTCTCTCTTCTCAGCTGCATGGTCATCCCCTTCTATTTCCCTTCCTGGCCATTGTGGTCTGTCCCATGCCACCTTACAGAGTGCTTAGCAAAAGCCTCCCTGCTTCACAGGCAGGCAGGACATCAGGGTATAACTTGTTGAATCAACTCTCAGCACTGCCTGTTAGGAACAGAACACTAAGGGACATTCCTCAGAGAACATCCCCTGGACCATCTGCTGCTTCCTGGCCATTCCTCTCCTCCTTGCCCTTCAGCTTTCACCCAGCCAAGATGCTCCACCTCCTCCACCTCCTCTCCCCATTACTTATCTTCACCTTATCTTGCCTCCCTTTTTTAGTTTTTCATAAGGCTTTTTTTTTTTTCTTTTTCTCAGACTTGTGTGTGGGCAATTTGGCCAGAAATCCCACAGAACTCTGGCCAGGAAAGCCAGGCAGCACTGGTTTATAAGCCTTTTGGACCCTCAGAACAAAAGCAGGATCACCATCCTGCTTGCCTTGATCCCAGTACCCATGGACTGCTTGCTGAGCTGGCCACACAGTGTGTGCTCGTCAGCACCCAGCACCTCTGCAGTATAAATATGCATCTATAAATAGATGCACAGGCATCCTACCTTTCTGGAAATCCTTCACTTGATACAGTCTGTCAGGTTTCAGACTGCACCTGGTACTTTTTGGACTCTGACACAAGTGATCAAAAATATGAACTTCAATATTTCACTAGGACTCTGGAGCTGAGTGCACAATGTTGAAGATATTTATAAGGTTTTCAGAGAAACAGTTGACAGCTCACTGTCCTGGGTTAGTCAGGAGGGGTCAAAATCTAGGAAGTGACCTATGCTGCAGGAAGCGATACAACTTCCTTCCTGAGAGAGAGAGCCAATAACCAGGTAGTTTTAAGGATTGATATGTAGGTAAACCAATTTAAAGTTGATCTGCCTTCGAGGAAAAAATCATATATAAGCAGAGAACCTCTGCGCCTCTTCCTCTTTTGGCCTGCTGCTGTCTAGAGAGAAGCATCTCTGTGCTTCTCTCCCCGGTAAGGCTCCCCCCGCTTCCTCCAAAGGGGAGTGGAGGAGGGGGAAGGGAGGTTTAGAGTGGCCATGCAGCTGCAGCTGGGCATGGGGGAGGAATCGGCCAGAGTTCTCGGGAGATACAGTTCAGCCGACATGTCAGCTACAAAAGACAGGGCCAGGCCCCTGCTCCAGGCCAGGCAAGGACTGGGCCGGACCCATCCAGCTCGGGCCAGGCCCTGCCCTGTCACCCTGGGCCTGACCAGCCCTACCAGGCCGAGCCAGCTTTGCAGAGCCAGGCCACAGAGACTCTGAATGCTTCTGCCATCCAGCTCAGACCTTTTCAAACAGCCCAGCAGAGAGCACGTGATCATCACACTGCCAGAGAGAGAGAGAGAGAGAGATTAACTCTTTCCATGCCTGGACTAAACTCACAGTCACCCATCCTTCCTTGCACAGGGAGAGGAATGAGTGAGGACATCTACATAAATGCGGCATAGAGACTCTAAGTCAGTGAAGGAGGCGGAACTGATACCTAGAGGGAGGTGCATGAGAAGTGCTTCGATAGTGAAGCTGAAAATTCTTTTGGGGAACCATGGTTGGGACTAAGCTAATAAATTCCCTGTAATATATGAAGGAATAGTCCAAAGGGGGGATATGAGGTTCTAATGGCAGCCAGTGAACCAAGGCACCTGGGCGGAGATGAGTAGGTGCTGAAATAAGTGCAGTCTGATTTGAAGCTTGAGCTGAGACACAGAAGATGCTGTGAGCTGTCCCTGGCCCCAGGGAATACTGGAGAACTTGTGTTGCCAGGAGAACCTGTGTTGCTAGACACAGAAGAAGGGGATTTTCTTTGCTGCTGCAATAGAACTGCTCATCCTCAAAAGGGTACCCCATGGACTGTCATGACCCCCCTGTAGTAGCTGTGGGAAGGCTGCTTGTATGGGGGGAGGGATCCACCACCAGCAGATCTTTCCTCCCGGACAGCTGCTGGTGGAGAGGCTGAAGACCCATAAAAAACTGTATTTTCTTACAGAGAATCCATGGTATAAGCAAAAGAGACTTCTCTCCCTAAATGGACTGAGACAAAGACTATTTCAGAGGTGGTAAACTGACTGGAGGTCCAAGTGTTGTCTTTCTGTGTGTTGTCAGGGAGAAAGAAATGGGGAGGAGGGGTGGTCTGAGGAGTTTGTTCTGGTTTTTCTTGTTTTTTTCTTTGTCTTAGGTATATTAATAAACTTTCTTTATATTCTATAAAGTTTGAGCCTGCTTTGTCTACTCCTAATCCTCATCTCACAGCAAACATCAGGTAAATTTGGGTAAATGTGCTGGCATTTGGCCAGAAACTCAAATAGGCAAACTGAAAACCACTACACTCACCTAGCATACAGGTAATACCACTGTCCCAGATCCATGCACCAGAATAAGGTGCACATTCTACATTATCAGTTATCTTCCATTTGTGTTTTGTAATGAGGAGGTGTTTGGTGGTCTGCCCAGGAGTGCAGAGACTGTCACCAATCTGGGAGGTTTGCCATTCATGCGGGTCCAGCAGGTGAAGGGTGAGGGCATGAGCTGGGGAGAACCAAAGACAGAGGAAAACAGCTTTGCCAGCACCACATGGCTCTGACAAACTGCTCAATGCCAGAGTCCTACATACCTGATGCTCAGTCCAGATCTTTTGGCAGCACAGCTGCTGCAATGGGAGAGCTACAATGACTGATTTACCTGGCTTCTCCTGAGTCAGGCAATTAAAATATCATGGTTTCCACAATGACATCACTACTGCCACACTGCACCAATATCATTTTACTGTACCCTATTCAGGTACAAATGCAACTTGCAGTAATAGATAAATTACATGCAAAGAGGGTGAAGCTTCTGCTGTTGCATCTCTTGCACTAGAGAAAAGGGTAATGCTAGGTCAGAGAACTAGCTCAGAAAGAGAAGCCCAGCATTTGAGTCCCTCCTCTATGAGAAAAAACAGAAGACCTATTTGTTTGTGGCTCATGCTGCATGCCCCAAACTCAGAGACACAATTTACAGTCATGGCCCCTTCATGTCGCACTTTCTTGCTCCTCAAAGGATAAAATGGTTTCCTGTTTATTCCAATAGGCAGTTGTTGTATCCACAGGGGAGAGCAGCACTCATGGTTAATATGGCTGCTGTCCAGATACGTTTTGCAGAACTTGCTTGTTTGCTGAGCTGTCCAGCAGCTTCTGAATGTCCTGCCTTTGGGAATAGGAGACTCCTAGGCAATTCTCAGATGCTAGAGCATGGGAGAGGACTTGTTCCCCCCCACACTGGGATCAGCCGGCAGGGAAGAGGTCCTGAGGTCTTCTTCAACATCTGCCCTGTGCTGAAGTATTTTAGGAGCTATTAGGACCTCCTTTGACTTCTTCACCTGGTTCATGTGTGCCCCAGCGATGTTCTGTGTTACCCATGGGAGAGCAGAGGCAGTGCTCTGCCTCGGGGTCTCATAACCTCAGCAAATGCTGCTAGACATGAGTTGGGGTTCATAGCCAAGGCTATGAAACAGCCAGGACCAGTGAGGGAAAATTCCTGGAGTCAGTGCCCAGGCAAGAGAAGTCTTGGGGTGTAGACAATCCCTGAAAATAATATTATCACCATGGGAGTCACTCCTCAGGCTGCTTTTGTGGTCATTTGGACAGAAGAAAATGTCCCAGGATGTGGAGGATGCAGCTCCCAGGAGGTTCTCTGCCAGACATGCCATCACCATAGGCCATTTTTTATCTCCTCCATCAACTTGGAAGAGGCAGTTAAAATTGAATGCCCATGGGGAGCATCAAAGACAATTAAATGCAAGAGAAAGACAAAGCCTGTTGCTCTCTGTAGGTTTCTCTGTTGACATCAAGAGCACTTCTCATGTTTACTTTTCTTCTTTGCATCTGCCTGGCAGGGCTGTGTCGGCTGTTTATGTTTTTTAATGCTACATTGACCCAGATTTGGAACAGGCAGGTGGTGATCTAGGCAGTGGGTTTATATCTGACTCTGCTTATGCAGTCAGCTATGAAATGCTGAAATGGAAAGAAATCAAAGCCTAATCTCCAGTGACCCATACACAGGCGTCAGAGTCACCATCAGTCTGGAACTGGGGCACTGAGATACAGGCTGAAAAGTGGAGACCTGGCAAGAGCTGGCTTAATGAATCAGTTGTGCCCTCTGGTCAAGCCATAGCTGGTACCAACCCCGTATATTTACTCATTGGCTTTGCTTTTCAGCAGCACATCCTGTGTGCACCTCCAGGCTGGAAAAGAGGCTGGTTCATGGGCATTGCAATAGCCGAGGGCTTTGGAGAACTCCTTTTGAAGTGGTGATTTGTTTTAAGCATGTCATCTGCCTGCTTATGACATTAAAAAGGATGTGAATGGTTCTGTTCTGCGTTGCAGGGTAAGCAGCAAGAGGTAGGTGAAACCTGTACAGTCCAAATGACTGTAACTTCTCTGCCAGCTAATTTCTCTGCTTTTTCTGGCCATTTTTGTGGGCTCCCTCATGTGAAGGTGACAGCAGAGCAAAAGGAGCAGTTAGAGGCTGCCCGGACAGGGCACTGGGTGCTGGTGGAGGCAAGGGAAATACAAGGCTAGTGGGAGTTGCTGAGAGGGGAGATCTTGTGTAAAGCATGCCTGGGCAATCCCACTTCCCAGTCCTAAACTGGTTCCCAAACTGCTGCCCAGGTCTGTTAAGATGGTTGGTGGTAATCACGTTTATTGCGGCAGGATGCCAGGAAGAGTCCGGATCCAGGCCTCACTATCTGGAAAGAAAGTAATCCCTGCTTCAGTGCATTTCAGCCAAATACATTGACAAATAGCAGAGCTGAGGACTGTAATATGTTAGTGAGAGAAAAAGGGATTACAGCACTTCTCTGCAGAAGGCAAATGGGATTCTGTTTAAGCGTAAGTTAAATATCAGAGGAATGATGATCTTACAAATGAAACATAATACCCTCAGGGGCTTATTCCTATATCAGCCACTAATTTACTGTGTGACCTTCAGTAGTTCATTCAAGCTCTCTCTGCCTCCATCACGTTTTTTGTCAAACAAGCCCAGTGACAAATTCCTTTCTTGCAGAGGTCTTGTGAGGACTATGCATCTCCACGAGATCCTCACGGGATATATCAAAGGCAAAGTGTTTTCTCAATGAGATCTCATTTAATCTCCTCAGTGATGTAATGTGGCAAATCAGTTCATTGTGCTAAGCCTGGAGCCTCCCACTCAGAGCCCATCCCACCTGCCTCACACAGAGGCATGTGTTGCCCTTCCACAGCCACTTCTCAGCGCTTCCTTCCTCTCCCCCTGCTTCCTTGGATATCTTTTTAGCCTCCCTAACGCCTCCTCCCTTGCCATGGCACACTGGTCTTCACAGAAGAGCCCTTGCCTTGGCACAAATAGGCAGAGCCAGTCACTTCCCTTTGAAGAGAGATGTTGCCTCAGCAACCAAAATTTTGAAGTTGGGCAAAGTTCTGAAAAAAAAAAAACCCAACCAATTGTGATGGGAAATGACACTTGGGAACAAATGTACCACGTTGCCATGGCAGCCTGAATGCTTGCACGGAACTTGGTGTTTTGAAAATATAGAAAGACTGCTTCATGAGTCCAACTAACTTAATGCCTTTGTCAGGTAGCCACACAATGCCAAGGGTCTGGCATTTGTGTTTTATACCTGGCATGTGAATGACTTCATCACTTCTGAAATGGAACTAACTTCTGCTCTCAGTCTGACAGAAAAGTATTTGAGACCACAGGTTCTTCTAGGTTGCCTGGTCTGGTATTGATCTGTTAGGGTTATTTCTGTCATTTGAACTCCTTCAGTCCTTGGTCGTCTTGGTTTCCACATCTGTGTTTCATCTGATATTTCATTTGGTTCACTTCTATGTCTCAGTGTCTGGGCTAAGAACAGCAGGTGGCTTGTTCAAAAACACAGGTCCTCTTGCTAGTCCCACAGTCTTTCTTTTGAGCCATGAGGTGCATGAGTGGCTTTCAGGGGCCAGAGACTTTGTCATTCAGCTCTGTGAGCTGAACCAAACATGATTTTTCTCCATCAGCTAGATGCCATCTCCTAATTACAGTGAGGAAGAGGAATAATCAGCCTGAAGGTATTCCTGTGCCTGTTGTACAGACTCACTTTGCAAACCCAAATGTGAACTGAATTCCTCTGAGGGTCTGTAAGACTATCCAGATCTGGAGTTCATCACCATTTGCCCTAGAAAGGCCTGATTCTCATTTGGCCACTTCTTGGTAGGGCTTCCTGTGACCTGGGAAGTAAGAGCAGAAGGAGAGAGAGAAATTGAATTTTGGTGATCTGTTGTTGTTATTCTTCACTGTCTCAGGCAGCCAGCCCTCTGGTAAAAGCAGTGTGGGTAGGAAAAGGGCTGTGAGATGGAGCAGGGAAACAGGCACTGGTCCAGTGCTGAGAAGACTGAATCCCAGATGGTTCATAGAAAGAGGCAGATTCTCAGTATTTAGCTGAGAAATAACCTGAGGCCCTGACACCACATTTCATTCCTTGCTGGTGAACCCCTTCTGAAAGCTAAGCATGGGGACAGCTCTCTCAGCTGGCCAGAGCAAACATATGACTTTGGCAAAGCCAACTCTCCTCTGTTGGCAGAGAAACACCTCAGCTGAGGACCCACCATAGTACAAGTGCAGCGAGGCCATAGATGGACCCCCTGTGCCAGCTTGGGCTGAGTGCCTGCATAGAGCACTGTGACACAAGGACTTCTCACCCTAGGCTGGGCCACAACTCAGAGATCACATTCCACCACCATCTGTGACTTTTCTTTACCCCTCATTCACTGGAGTGTGTTTCTAATTGCACAACCCTCCCTTGCATCATATCATCTGGGGTTCTGCTTCATCATCCTTAGCGTCCTCCCCATTGCCGTGGGTAGTCTAGTGCTGGCTGCTCTTACTTGTAGGCTATGTGGGAGTGACCTAATTTGGAGAAACTGTGGGAGAAGCATCAGGAAGCCCACAGGGAAGTGGGGATTTCTGTGCTCCTTGGAAGGAGCTCAAGCCACATATCCATCCCCTGCAGCTCCTGGGCACTCTTCCCTGGGTCATCAACTCCCCTGGTCCATGTGTGCATCCCACCTCCAATGCTCCTCTCCAAGGAGACAGTTTATCTCAAGTGCTTTGGAGTCACTGTTCCTATTTACTTGGCGTTACAGAGGTTTCTAGACTCTCATTTTTCCTTGACGTTTTTATTATGGGAATATTTTTTACTTTGGGCTCTCTCCTTTGTGTTTTTGTGTGGCGTTTACAATAGGGGCTCTTCAGTGCCTGCTCTCAGGCAGCTCCAGTGAGAGACTGGTTTCAGACAAAACAGTCGATTGCCTCCGAGGAGGCAAGCAGAGAAATGCCAGCTGTTCCATGAGGGCACACTCTGCTCAGTCCCAGCTCCCCAGCCCTCAGTCCTACACCTGCCATTTCTTCTCTTGGCCCCACAACTGCAGGAGACTCGAGGGAGGGGACCAGTCCCATGCCTGGTGACAGGTTGTCTTGGGTTAGGCCGGAGGGGTCAAAATCTAGGAAGTGATTTATGCTGCAGGAAGGAATATAACTTCCTTCCTGGGAGAGAGAGCCAATAATCAAGTAGTTTTAAAGATTGATATGTAAGTGAACCAATTAAAAAGTTGATCCACCTTTGAGGAAAAAACCATATATAAGCAGAGACTCTCTGAAACTCTTCCTCTTTGGACCTGCTGCTGCTGTGTAGAGAGGAGCAGCTCCTGCTTCTCTCGCTGGTAAGGCCCCCCCCCCACCTCCTTCCAAAGGAGGGATGGGGGGCGGGGGGGAAGGGAGGTTTTACGGCAGCCGTGCCGCTGCAGCCGGGCAGGCATGGGGGAGGAAACGATTGGAATTTTCAGCAGATCCAGCTCAGCCGGTGTGTCAGCTACACGAGAGGGAGAGCCGGGCCAGGCAAGGACCGGGCCGGACTCCATCCAGCTCGGGCCAGGCCCTGCCCTGTCACCCCAGGCCCAGATGGCCCCACCAGGCCGAGCCAGCTTGGCAGAGCCAGGCAGAGACTCTGAGAGGGTCTGGCATCCAGCTCGGACCTGTTCAAACAGCCCGGCAAAGAGCACGTGATCTTCACACTGCCGGAGAGAGAGAGACAGAGATTAACTCTCTCCATGCCTGGACTAAACTCACAGACACCCATCCTTCCTCGCAGAGAGAGGAACGAGTGAGGACATCTACATAGTGCAGCGCAGAGACTTTACAGTCAGTGAGGAAAGCAGAACTGATACTTACAAAGAGGTGCATGGGAAGTTGCTTCAAGTGTGAAGCTGAAAACTCTTTTGGAGAACCATGGTTGTGGACTGAGCTAATAAATTCTCTGTAATATATGAAGATATAGTCCAAAGGGGGATGTGAGGTTCTTATTGCAGCCAATGAACTGAAATACCTAAGTACAGACAAGTAAGTGTTGAAAAAGTACAGCCTGATGAGAAACTAGAACCAAAAGAGAGAAGAGGCTGTGACCCAGAGCCCTAGTCCCGGGGAGAATGCTAGAGAACCTAAGTTGTCAGAAGAACCTGTGTTGCTAAGCACAGAAGAAGGGATTTTCTTTGTTGCTGCAATTGAACTGTGCATCCTTAAAACAGGTACCCTGTGAACTGTTCATAACCCACCCAAGTGGCTGTGGGAAGGCTACTGGTGTGGGAGGGATCCACCATTAAGCTGGACTTTGCTCCGGGCGGCGGCTAATGGTGAGGGAGAAGACCCATAAAAACTGTATTTTTCTTACAGAAGATCCATGGTGTAAGCAAAAGAAACTTCTCTCCCTAAATGAACTAGAACAAGAGCTGTTTCTGAGGTGGTAAACTGACTGGAGGTCCAAGTGTTGTGTTTTGTGTGTTGTCAGGGAGAATGAAATAGAGAGGTGGGGGAAGGAGGGGTGGTCTGAGGAGTTTGTTCTGGTTTTTCTTGAGTTTTTTTTTCTTTTCCCTTTGTCTTAGGTATATTAATAAAACTTCTTTGTACTTTATGAAGTTTGAGCCTGCTTTGCCTACTCCTAATCCTCATCTCACAACAAGCAATCAAGTAAATTTAGGTAAGTGTGCTAGCATTTAGCCACAAACCTGAATAGGCGAACTGAAACCACTACACAGGTTCCTCCTTGCAGCAGTGCTCTGCCCATTATATTTGGGACTGTAGGGCTATGAGCTTCATCCCTCATGGAACTCCTCTCTGCCAATCCACCTAATTACTGTTTCTTATCTGATGTTTGTGCAGAGCCATGCCAACAGATGGAACGGCATGGTTCATACCCAGCAGGTGAAGATGGGGTCTGGAAAATAAATGGAAAGAATGTGAGGTCACTCTAAGTATTCACTTTAAATGGGACCCTTGATCTGAGCCTGTTGAGGTCTGAGGCAGTTTTGCTGGAGATTAATGCCACAATTATTTATTAAAGATATTGTATAAAATCCATAATCATCAGTACATTTAGGATTGTTCCAGTTTACTAGATGAGTAAGTGCTCAAGCCTACAGCAGTCCCATTTAGGAGGTTTATTTTGTGCCACGAGGGCTAAATATATTTCTGAGCCACACACTTTATAGACTTAGACAGAAACCTCTTGTCAATCTACATAAGAAAAAGCACAGAGAAGCATCATTGACCAAAATTAAGGTATTTCCCTGCCCATGATCCTGTCCACCACATTTTGTTTTTTTACATGGAATGGGTCTGTTTCCTCTCTGTGTACGTGGTATAAGGGTGTCACAGTAACCATATGAGAACAGGGCATTTAAAGTAGATTGTGTGTACCCCAGCCCAAGCCAGTCAACCTGCCCCAGCAGTGGAGACTTTCAGGGAGTGGGGTCTGTGTAGGATGTTCAGATAACGAGTGAAGGTCTGTTTTGTGTTATATTAGTATTTTTCTCTGGTGTTGCAGTTTCTATTAGTAGGGATGAGTAAAGTTGAATTGGTGGGAATGAAGCAGAACTGGTTTTCTAGAGAAGTCCCAGTGGATCTGTGGTGGTTGCTTTGCTAATACTTTATTGCTCAGAGTTGACTCACTCTGTCCAGAGGAGACCTGATCAGCAGTGGCAGAATCTGCCTTGCAGGACAGAGCCTGATGACGTGGATTTTTCCCAGGATGGTGAAGATGGCCACATGCCATTACCTCTGACAGTTCCTCACAGGACCTGTCAGGAAGGTTTCTGCAGTGTGGCTCCATGGTTGCCTGCAGTTTTGGTGCTTGGGGTTTGATATGTGCACAAGTTTTTTTGTGTGTGCACTCATCTGTGAGTTGTAAATTACTGTGCTGCTCAACCAAAAGACATTGTAGCTCCTTCTCAACACCCTTGAGAACTGCCGGTTGGAAACACTACCAGCATAAATAACCAGGGAGACCTGCAATTTCCCGCATCCCAAAATAGGAAAATGGCTCCAATTTCTCACCATATTTAATTATTTTTTTAAGGGGGGTTGGGTGGGGGGGGGGGGGGCTTGTGATGAATGAAGCCCTGCTTTCTGGTCTCAGCAATTGGCAGAAACCACTGTTTATAGTGTGTGTACAGATGTGCAGAACCAGCTCTGGTGCCAGGGCTGGAACATGGCCCTGCTACCCCCAGTCTGCTGAACTGTAACTGCAGGAATTTGTTATAAAGTCAGGGAAGGAGGAGAGGGAAGAAGGATTTTGGTACATGTCTGACAGAGCAGAGAGGGTGGCATCATTAACAGTGCCAGAAAGAAGGAGAAGGGGCAGATGAGGGAGGAGCGATTAGTGTTGGTTAGCAGGAGCTTCTCCTGGAAATTTGCTCTCCACCTAAAAGCTATCTGTCCTCCAACAAGGCATGCTGTGACACCCCTGAGGCAGTAGGACTGGACATATCCCAGCTCCTTGCAACCAGGACAGAGCTGTTCTTGTGCCCCAGGAGAGGCAGGGTCGCACTCTTCCTTCTTGTGTGCAGCCCTGGGGGCCTCTGGCTTGGCTGTGCACTGATCTGGGCTTCACCTGTGACCATTTGCTAACACCCAGTGTGAGATGCAATGGTAAAATGTGTTTTCCAGCAACTTTCCTCAGCACAGCTCTCATCCCTCACACCAGGAGGGCCAGCACCTCCTCTCAGGACAGGTTTGCACCCAGCCCCAAGCCTGAACGTGCTGCTGCTTTGAAGAGACAGTGGCAGCATATCTCCCACGTCCAGAGGAATGTGCAGAAGACAGCAGAAAGAGATGAGAGTGTGTTGATTAACACCCAGGACCACCTGAAATCAGAAAGGAGGCAGGAAGCATCATCTCTGAGTATTGAGGCCATCAGGCTGGAGCTGGAGTACCGCTGAGAGGAGCAGGCAAGGACAGGTACACAGAAATAAATGATTCACTCAGAAAAAGGTCAGCCACACTTGATTTGCCAGAGCAAATTTGTGGCGAGCATGCAAGCTGTGAGATGCAGCAGTGACCACTTTAAGATGATTCGTTTTGAGGCCACCATGAATCCCCCTTCTTGGAAACCATTGCCCTGAGAGCTTTCAGGCAGCGACATCTCACCCTGGGAAGGGTGGATTTCAGCAGAAATGGGATGAAGGGGGGCACAGGCAGGGGTCTTTATTGGCAAGCAGACCTGGTCAGCAAATGGAAAATTTTAGTGAAATAAAAAAATTTAGTTGTTTTTTTTTCCCTCAAAACTTCATGCTTGTATTGTTTGCTTTCTCATAGAGAAAAGAAAAACACTGGGAGTTCAGAAGAAAAAAAACTTTTTAATTTTCAATACTCCATTTTCTACCAAATCAAGGAGTGGAAATTGGTGAAGATGGCTTCATGGAGATGGATTGAATGAAGATTCATCTTGGAAGGAATAAAATAGGTAATTTCTGAATACATTAAGGGAAAAGTGAGATGATTTTCCACATGACAGTGTTTTGTCATGCTGTGTCGTGTGTCTCTCTGCACAAAGGGTCATTCCATGAGTACCCACTTAGGACACCCTTTGATAACATCCTCTCAGCAGGATCATCCTGGGACAGCTCAGATAACAGAACAAAACATTTCTTCTTCTAAAAACAGCTCCCAGGCAGTCTCTGGGCACTTTCAATCTGATTATTTAAGTGGGGTTTGAGTACAAGATGTGATTTGGTCATTACAAACTCCTGTCCTTAAATAAATTTACATTGGTGTTTCACAGGAATGTTTACTCCTGCTTCCCTGAGTTCCAGACATTAAACAAATGGGTTTTGCTTAATTAAAAGCACCCTGCAGGAGTGCTCCCTTAGCTGGGAGATGGGAGATGAGGAAAGGAAACAAATGGGGGAAAATGAGATGTATTTCTTGTTCTCTTCGAACTGCAGATCTGTGTAAGGATCTCCCATTCCACAAATTTTTTATACATGGGGTTGTTTGGCTTCAGAGTTAAAAATCCATAAAGCAAAGCAATTCATTTTAAGTTTCCCATATGGATCCCAAAAAGAACAAGATATTCCTTTGTACTGCAGCACAGCTGGGAGTCTTCTGTTATTTCTTCTTTCTTTTTCCTGTTTTTTCTTTCCCTGCTCTGGCAGGGTGGGATGTGTTTCTGAAGGGTGTTATGCCTCTTTCCTGAGCAGGACTCCCTGTTCCATGGCAGAGAACAAGCCCAGTTGAGAGGGGTCAGGACATTTAGGGACAAGGGTAGTGAACATGCTCTACTCATGGAAGAGTGCTCTCCAGAATCCTGGATCCTGAAGGGGTGGGAGCCCTTACAACCCCGTAATTTCCAAGGTAGGTTCATGTGGTTCATGCCAGTGGAGCTGAGGTGAATGTATGGTAAAGAAAGACGTGGTGGTGCAAGCCTGAGATCCAACTTTCCTTTGCCTCTTCCAGCAGGCAGTTTTGCATAAGGAAGAGTACAGCATGCAGGGTAAGTCCTAAGTGGAGTTGCCTGAGGAGAACCCTTCTGAAAATCAGTAGTTACAGGAATTCCTGAGCCAGGAGATGCTTCTGGGTGACTGTGCTTAATAATAACCGAAGAAGCCAGTTACAGCTACCACAACACCTCATCAAGAAGTTCCACTGAGCAATAATGAGCATTTTTTGCCAAGATCCAGAGAGCTCTTAGTGCTCTCATTTTAACTACATTTTTATACTTGACAGTTTTCAAAACACTATAAAATTATACAAGAGTGAACTGAATGTTGTTTTGCCTATGTTGGATTGTGAGCTGGAGCCAAATTTGGTTTTTTAGCTTAGCCTCTGTATTGCTAGAGAGATAAATACTCCCAGCACCCTGATGATGAGCAAAAAGCCTCCCAGTTGTAAAGGAAACTGAGAAAACAAATAACTCTCAATTCTGTTATTATTTATAAGATGAGAATATTTCCTATTCTTATGAAATAATGTGCGAAGCTATTTTCATAGCAAACTTTTTCAGAGCATCTCAGTGCTGAATTCTATGACCAAAAAAGGGTTTCTTGGTGTTTCTGAACTGCTTTTCCTAAATCTAGGTAGCATATAGGGTTTTTCACTGATCTTAGGCACTTATTTGGCTCCAGAACACATGGCAAGTCACAGTGTTCCAGAGCCAAGTGGTGTTCCTAGAGCCTCTCCTGGTACTGAGCTTACCCCTTGTCGGAGTTTGGATCTAGTTTTTTTTGGTTTTTTTCCTTCAGGAATTTTTCTCTCATGGGTTGCTAGGGGACTAATGGCGGGGTACTTAAAGAGAACAAAAGCACATGTCTAGAGCCTTTCTCCTTGGCAGGGTGCGGCAGAATTGCCCTCATGGAAGCAGGGCCTGACAACGCGAGATTTTGGGGAGTGAAAAAGCAAGGGTGGGGGGGGACGTCACTCTCTTGCTCGGGACCCTCAGAGCTGGACGGTTGGAGCTGCTATTTGCTGAGCCCACGGCCACTGAGAAGCCAGCACGGAGCTGCCGGTCTGTCTGCTGTGAGTTTTTCCCTCTACCCTCCATTGGGAGCCGAGCTGCCTGCCACCAGCCTGTCTCTCCCCCGCTCCTCCACGCCGCTCGGAGTTTTTTGCTACACTGTAACTGGGCTCCCTCTGCATGCCGGGACCTCCTGCTGTCCCAGCTCGTTGTGTCCAGGGATCCTGCTGCGGCACCGACACCAGCTGCCCCCCCCCCCCCCCAAGGGTCTGTGAAACAAAGGCTCTCCTCCATCCCTCTCTGCCTCGGGCGGCCACCATTGGGGTTGTGCTACCTGAGCCCATGCCAGAGGGCCCCCTGCAGCCACTGGAGAATCATCACACCCAGAGCGCCCCCTGCAGCCGCAAAGGAACCACCGCCCTTGAAATGCCCCCCTCAGGCTGTGACTGGAACTGCACCAAAGGGAAAAGGTGCCTGAAGCTGAGCAGGCTGCCACTGGGTTTCTGGTTCTGTTTGTTGGTTAATGCCATAGCTGTTGTTATTTGTTAGCTTTGTTTTAGATATTAGTAAAGAACTGTTATTCCTATTCCCATATCTTTGCCTGAGAGCCTCTTGATTTCAAATTTATAATAATTCAGAGGGAGAGGGGTTACAGTTTCCCATTCCAAGGGAGGCTCCTGCCTTCCTTAACAAACACCTGTCTTTCAAACCAAGACACCTGTCCTTCATGCAAGTAAAGGTTACTGTGGAGCATTCACCTTATGGAAACGTTCCTAGAGTGATGGAGGAGAAAAAAGTTTAAACAGCTGTTGAGAAAAGAGGGTTATGCAGGAGTGAAATATTTCACATTATAAGCAACACTTAAGAAGTAAGCCAAACACTAGGAATAACAAAACAACAGAAAGAAAAGCAGAAATATTTTGAAATACATCAGTGCATCCTCATAGAGATACCCTTTAATCAACCTAGTGCCATTAGATTTGTTCTCCTCACCATTTAAGGAGCTCCTTGCATTTTCTGTGCATCATTGCAACATGGATCCTAGCATGCAATGAGTAACTGTGTTTTCTTTTAGTGAAAATCTCCAGCCCCCAGCTTGGTTTCTATAGCCATGTTCTTGTAACCATTCTTGAGAGGGTGCCTGATATTGTTCCACTTATTCATTAATAATGTGTTGTGGCTTTTTCTGATGTAAACATTAGCCAGGCTTTCATTAGGTTTTTAATAAACCTGTCCACCACCACATACATTAAAATGAAAAATTATCAATGACCCCTTTTGCAAGTCGTTAATGACGACACGCAATTTGCCTGATGAATCACGACTTTGCTGTAGATTTAGGCTATGTTTGTGTCCATCTCAGAGGAGTCTGTCCCCTTCTCCATGGTAACTGCTCTGCCTCTGACATCACTAGCCAAAATAGAGCACGGAGGTTATAAAATCCTGAGGGGGTGTGGGGTGGGGAGCAGTAGAGACAGACAGAATGAAAATACAATTCAATAAAGGAAACTTCCTTTAGTCACTGGACCGTGCCCCGTGCATCCATCAGGCAAAAGATGTCTGAAATGTGAGAAATGGGGATATCAGAATTCCAGAGCTGGAGATTTGTGTGAGGTTATTGAAACAACTTGGAAAGCAAAACAATCTGTTTTGGACTCCTTTTTGGACTGAGTCATGAAGCACTTTATCCATATTATTTTCTTTTTTGGCATTAAAAATCCTCTTCATCACAAGGAGGGTAAAGAGCCTGATGTTGGGAGTCAAAAAAGCTCTTTGACAGCTAGGGAAAGTCACAAGGGCAGCAATTGTAGAATAAGTCTACTAAAACATATGCCAGTACCACTCAATCTTTATCACAACTTTTATCTGTGGCCTGGGATGCTGCTTTTCTAAAACCCAGACCCCAGAAGCAATGAACTAGATGACAAAAAGAAAAAGGAAGAAAGAAAAAAAAGACAAGAAGGCAGAGTTTTTAGGTTAAAAGAGACAAATATAACAAAAAGGACCAATGTGGAAATTCAGAACCAGAAGGGAAAAATAATGAACCCAAGGTTTGTCAGCCATTAACATTTCATAGCTCAAAGTACAACTGGGAATTTCCTAGGTCCCAGTTTGGTGTTCTGGAGCCATCAGTACTTCTATTCAGATGCCACTGGTGGACGGGACTGCTTAGAAGGTGTAACGTGGGGTGCAGGGAGACAGTGGGCATGGGGAAAGGACAAGAGAATGGGAGGAAGTTTAGGCTGATCTCTGATCATTTGAATAGGGCTGTTGGAATGGGGAGGGTTAAGTGTTTCCAGGGGAATGGAAACTCAGCTTGTCAGATCTCTGACATGACAACACATATAAAATAAACATGAGTGAAGTGTTAAGATAATGCACACACACCAGGTCTATGCAATGTTGGGATCATTTTAGATTACTTCACAAAGCTGTTATCCCTTTTTAACTTGCATTTTTAGCCAGTTTTAAATGTCCTGAGGACTGTTTCATTTAGGAGAAAAAAGCTAATAATGGAGCCCTGTACTTTCTTATTGCGGCCCTGCTTTATTTACACTGAAGGTACATGAAACCCTCTTTCTTTGGACAAAACAGGAATGAAACAGCCGTGAAGAGTTTCTTTGTTCACAACTCTGAGGTAGCATTTAGTCCCAAAATTTTTTTCTCTATGTTCTCTCATTCCTATGTTTTCCCTTTCTCAGTGCCAGCTCCCTCCCCCCGCCCCCCCCCCCCCCATAAACCAGATGTAGCAGAGGTTTTGTTTATTTTTACTGCAATAAAATGTCTTCTAGGAAATTCAGAAAGCAAGTTGTGCAGTGAACAGCAGAAAGAATGCAATGTGAGTTCCTGTAAATTTGTACCCACTGTCCCTGTCTCCAAATCCATTCAAGAGCCTAGACAACACAGACAGTGATAATGTGGCTGATACCCATTTGCAGTTTGGCTTGACTGCATACTGAACAGGAAAAATAACTGCTAAATTTATGCTGTGGCCTCCCCCTTAGCACATTCCCAGCTTGAATATCTTCACTTGGTCATTGGCTTTCATGCAACTCGTAAGAATTTGTTATGTTTGAGGCTTTCACTGTAGAAACTAGGGAGTCTGATGGCCAGACTGCATTGACTCATGTCTTATTTCCTTAGGACAGCCAGATGAAAAAAAAATAAATAAATCCACTTTTTTTTGTAATCTCAATGAACTAAAGAAAGAAAGAAACAAAAAATGAATGAGGAAGAGAGAAAAGAAGAGAGGGAGGGAGAAGTATGGTGAACAAACGAAAAATTACTTTTTAAGATAATGTGAGAAGGGAAAAGAAGACAAGTAATTGAGAAGAAACAGAGATAAAGAATCAAAAGTAATCTGCACATAATTTAGGTAAAGGAATTTTACACTGCTTATTTTATAAAATGAATTTAAGCTGCCCTGCAAATACAGGTGCAATTAAATCACGTTTCTCTATTGAAGACAAACATTAAAGGATAAGAAAATTTAATTATGCCATCTGCAGAAACAGCTGTCAAATGTCAGCTGTTTCTATTTATTTTGGTGAATCTGAGTTTGGACCACTGAATGCACAGCAGATATATTAAATTCTATTAAGAGGATGGGTGACGTGATTTGGTCAGTTGCCATGAAGATTTTAGCCAGGTGCTTAAACATACACGTTTGTCCTGGGTTAGTCAGGAGGGGTCAAAATCTAGGAAGTGACCTATGCTGCAGGAAGGGATATAACTTCCTTCCTGGAAGAGACAGCCAGTAGCTAGGTAGTTTTAAGGATTGATGTGTAGGTGAACCAATTAAAAAGTTGATCCTCATTCGAGAAAAAAAACATATATAAGCAGAGATCCTCCAAGCCTCTTGCTCTTTTGGCCTGCTGCTGTGTAGAGAGGAGCATCTCCGTGCTTCTCTCCCTGGTAAGCCCCCCCCCCCGCCTCCTTCCAAAGGAGGATGGGGGGGTGGGGGGGGAAGGGAGGTTTAGGGTGGCCGTGCAGCTGCAGCCGGGTATGGGGGAGGAACCAGCTGGAATTTTCAGCAGATCCAGTTCATCTGGTATGTCAGCTACATGAGACAGGGCCAGGCACCTGCTCCAGGCCAGGCAAGGACCGGGCCAGACTCCATCCAGCTCAGGCCAGGCCCTGCCCTGTCACCCTGGGCCCAGATGGCCCCAGCAGGCTGAGCCAGCTTTGCAGAGCCAGGCCACAGAGACTCTGAATGCTTCTGCCATCCAGCTCGAACCTTTTTAAACAGCCTGGCAGAGAGCACGAGTGAGGATATCTACATAAATGCAACATAGAAACTTTAGAGTCAGTGAGGAAAGCAGAACTGATGCCTAGAGGGAGGTGTATGAGAAGTGCTTTGAGAGTGAAACTGAAAATTCTTTTGGAGAACCATGGTTGGGGACTGAGCTAATAAATTCTCTGTAATATATGAAGACATAGTCCAAAAGGGGGATGTGAGGTTCTAATTGCAGCCAATGAACTGAAATACCTGGGTAAAGACAAGTAGGTGTTAAGAAAGTACAGCCTGATGAGAAACTTGAACCAAGAGAGAGGAGAGGCTGTGACCCAGAGCCCTGGTCCCAGAGGGAATGGCAGAGAACTTATGTTGTCAGGAGAACCTGTGTTGCTCAACACAGAAGAAGGGATTTTCTCTGTTGCTGCAATTGAACTGGGCATCCTTAAAACAGGTACCCCATGGACTGTTCATAACCCACCATAGTGGCTGTGGGAAGGCTACTGGTGTGGGAGGGATCCACCATTAAGCTGGTCTTTCTTCCGGATGGCGGCTGATGGTGAGGCAGAAGACCCATAAAAACTGTATTTTTCTTACAGAAAATCCATGGTGTAAACAAAAGAGACTTCTCTCCCTAAATGAACTGGAACAAGAGCTGTTTCTGAGGTGGTAAACTGACCGGAGGTCCAAGTGTTGTCTTTTGTGTGTTGTCAGGGAGAAAGAAATGGAGAGGTGGGGGGAGGAGGAGTGGTCTGAGGAGTTTGTCCTGTTTTTTTCTTGGTTTTTTTCCCTCTGTCTTAGGTATATTAATAAAGTTTCTTTATACTTTATAAAGTTTGAGCCTGCTTTGCCTACTCCTAATCCTCATCTCACAGCAAACATCAGGTAAATTTTGGTAAATGTGCTGGCATTTGGCCAGAACCTTGAACAGACAAACTTGAACCACTACAACGTTCCAAAATGCTTTTGGCTACAAGGCTGGATATTACACTGTGGTCAAAGACCCAGAGCTGAGGTTTGGACTGGTGTCCAGCAGGATGCAGGGCAGTGGCAGGGGGCTGTCGAAGAGAGGCAGGAGGTCCAGGCCTAGGTTTGTAGCTCAGCCCCAGCTCCAATGGGGTGCAGGGCCAAGACACCTCCAGCCACCACTTTGGCCCCTCTTGCCCCTTTGCAATGAGTCTCTCACATCATGCAGATCATCTGCTGCCACATGGCTTCAGACCCAAGACAGGGAGGTACAGTGTGGCCTAACACCCTCCCAGCCTCCTGCAGTGAGGAGCATCCCTTTCTGCCTCTGTCCCTCACTGTCCCCTGTCCTCCCTCTCACATGGCAGCTGGCCCTGGTCAGCAGAGAGACTGTGCCACCTCTGATGGAAACATTCTCTTCCTTCATGGTCATGCACCTGTGAGACAAAGGCTGCACTGGCATTGGCAAGGATGTGCAGAGGTGTCATAGGTGGTCACTGGTGTGCCTCCACACAGGACAATGTCTTCACTTGCTCCACAGCCCAGGTGAGAACCTGGCACAGAACAGGAAGGGGAATGCAAGCAACCATCATGAGGTGATTCAGATGTGAGCAAGGCAGGCCCAAAGGCACAGACATTAGCTCAGGGGTGATGAAGAAATGTCACCATCCCTTTCCAGATCACTGTGTTTCATGGGTGCGCAAATGCTGCAAATGCCAAGTGTAGAACTCCCTCCTCATCTTCTCCTCCATCTTGCACTTTCACCACACTGTCATACGTGACCTGAGCTGAGCAATTCATCACCATGCTGGAACCACTCCGTGGGCTCACAGAAAGCTGCATCTAGCAAAGAGTAATGGAGCATACTAATATTTTTAAATTAGTGAAGAGGAATGGCACAGGTGACAAGAATCAGCCCAAGAGACTAGCCCCAGTTAACACTGCAGCTGGATCCAACTAAAGGACCAGAGAGCGTTTATGGGTACACCCCCAGAAGTGAGCAGGCTGGCTGGCTACCCTTTTAAGGTAGAGATGGAGCTCTTTTGCCTAGACTGATCAGAGTGTTGCTGCCCATTTCAGATGAGGGGCAGAAAATGTTTTGCTCTTTGGGTTCAACTGTCCTGTTACTCTTCTGTGTTTCAATTAAAGGATTTTTCAGGACGCTCAATTTTGTGCTGACATGGCTTGTGCACTCATTGGTACAGAGCTTCCTGGAGGCCTGAGCAGCTTTATCAGGTCCTCATGTCCCACGAGAGCTTCCAGAGAGGGAGCTTCCAACTGCTGCCCAAAGTGTGTCTCTCCCTTGTTTTGGGTTAAGTTGCAGATATGTCAAGTCATGAGTGTGGGTTTTCCCCAGCCATGTGACAATGAATAAACCCTGCCTGTGTGATTCAGATTATGCAGATGCTGCGTGATCTGAGCGAGGATGCAGGGGCTGATGCGGAGGTTGGAAGAAAGTGGGAGAACCTGCAAACTGGTGTCCTCCTCATCAGGCAAGGAGGCTGATGCTGGTTAAAATGCAATGTTTGTTTTCTCCAGAAGTGGTTTTCTGTGTCATGCTGCCTGTGCCCTGAAGTTTGATTAAGGAGATTCAGGTTTCACAGCATTCGCATTTGATTTCAGCACTGGTGGGCCAGGTGAGAAAGATGGGGTGGGTCCTGACTAAGTCCTACAGGATTCAGATATAACAAGGAAATGACAAGGAAGGCAGTGAAATTATCTTAACGGTGGAATTTAAAGATTCCCTGGTGATTTTTGGCAGCTGTACTCAATCATCCCCTGTAGCAACAGACACTTCTGAGTGGGGTGTGGGAACGGTGCTGCTGCCTGGTTGTGATGAGCACTCCTTGCTGGGGAGGGCCAAGTGCTACTTGGTTGTGGGGAAGGGGCTTTGGGAGGCAGGGGACATCTGCCTGCTCATAGGCAGAGGATGTGATACAGTATGATAGCGTGGCTCCCTGCCATTGGACTCAAGTTGTAGCTATTACTGCAGATAATCACAGGTGTTTCAAGTTTGTCAGTGTGCTTTTTCCAGAACTGTGTATCTTAGCACATTTCAAAAGAAGCAAGCAACCCACGATAAGCATGCTAATTAGCAAGCGGCAGTGATGAGAGACACCAAAGAGATGCTGGAGGAAAAACAAAATGCCACAAATGGTTCACAGGATTGCGCATTTCGGATTTGAGCCAGACTCAGACCCTGCAGTCAGACTCCTGGCTTAGTGGGAGGGCATTCCCAGCCTTTGAAGTCTCATTTTCTGCTGACACCTTTGTGTGGCGAAGATGAGCCCACACCGCAATCCCTGATGTGCAGTGATGCCGTTTGGTTTCTGCCTTTTTTCTTTTATATGTTCTCTGTACTCTTTGCACATATATTTGTAGCTCTGTAGCCTACTGTATTAATAGCTAGTTTTTCCAGTACTTTTCCATGGCCTTTCCCTAAGCAGAAAGACAAAACAAATTCCAGAGCTCCAAGCCCCAGGGGGGTGCAAGGCCCTGTCCTATCTCGATTCTTCCTGGGAACCAAGGCCGAGAACAACTCAGAGGTACATTTTCATAAACAAAGTAGAGCCAGTGCTGAGAGGGGGGCTCCAGAGAAGGGCTTTTATGGACACCTTTCCATAACTGCTCCTGAAGACCTTCAAAATAAAGATCCCCTTTTATATTACCTTCTTGCTAAAATGATCTCGAGTTTCTTTTCCAGGCTGGGGGAAAAGGCAACAGCAGAATGTGTTGCAGATGGGATGGCACAAGTCACTGCTGGGGCAGAGCAGAGCAGTGACAGCCTGCAAGCCCTGGGGTGGGCAGGCACCGGCTAGGGATGCAGCACCCGGGCTGTGGCTGTGGCTCTGGGTGCTGGCTGTTCTTTGTCACCCTTGCTTTAAGCAGCAATGCCCTTGGTCAAGCCAGGCCAGGCACACACCCTGCACAGCAGGTCCCGGTTGGAAACCTGACCCCTGGGAATGCCAGGAGGCTGCTAGGACTGTTCCTGGCTGGAGGAAGTGGCACCTCACTTCAGAAATGAATCACAGGGTCTTCTCTTTCAAATTCCTATAAAACACTTATAATCCGTCCTTCTTTGCCTTCTTTTTCTGGGCTCTCTCCCAAGTGATTTCTCAGAATTTCCATGAAAATTAACTCACAGCATAATGGAAACAGAATTTAAAAAAAATTCCATCTTTTTTCTTGATGACCTCAGCTTTTTTAAGGTGAGGGTGTCATGATGGATAAGTGGGGAAGTTCATTTCCATTTTAATTTCAGACTTCAATGTAGTGGGTCACCCGCTTCATTCTCTGAGTGAGGCATCATGCTGAAAGCTGTTATCTCTAGGCTTGTCTGCACTAAAGTACATTACATTAACTTCAAATCTCTTTATGTTATATTTAAACTCTACGTGTGCCTACTGGGTGGATTTTCAAAGGCTACTCTTAGCCCAGCAAAGCCAATCTGTCTTGGGGAGCTGCCCCTGTTGCCAAAGATGAAAGAAGCTGTACAAAATTCTGTTTAAAATGGTAGAAATCAAGGCCCTGGCTTGGACTGAGTGAAAGAGGATCCTTCTTAGTGTGTCTTTTCACTGGGTTGAATACTGGAGAGGCAGAGGGGATTATTTGGGTCAAACTGAAGTAGAAAGTTTTATAAATATTTTTCTCAAAATAAAAAAGTAAAAACCTGAAAGAAAGGGTGTTTCAGGTCATCCTGAGGCCTTTTTGCTCAGGCCAAGAGAAAACATTGTCTTCTGAATTTTCTGTTTGTTTTTTTTTTAATACAAAGCTGCTAGTCAACTATCAAAACCCACTGTTTTCAAATCCAGTGATTGGAATGCTGTTTGGAAGTCTGAAGTCAGTCGGAAAATCTTTGATGTGATTTAGGCTTTTCCAAAATGGAACATCTCATTTTGCACATGTCTAAGTGACATTGCATGGCATTTTCAAAATTCCTCCTTCTCTTCTCAACTTTTTTTTTTCCCCAGCGAAAATTATTTGTTGATTTTGACCCAGTTTTGTAAGTAGTTCTATTTAGTGCTTGTCAAAACATTTTCCAGATGATCTAGTTGTACTGGGGTGAGAGGCCAGGAGGAGACATGGGATGCAGCAAGGGCTGTGTGAGGAAGGAACAGAGGGCAGAGGTGGGAATGGTTGAGCAGGGGCACAGCTGGTCCTGGCCGCTGTCCTTGTTGTGGATGCTTAAATTCAGCAAATAGGGTGTCACAACCAGGGCACCACTCAGGGAAGAAGTAGTGGGAGGAAAACCTGGAGTGCAGAAGGCTCCAGGAGAAGAACTGAGGGGAAAGAGAGAAAGAGTTAACTGGAACAGCCAAAATAAACCATGAATGTATTCTCCGATGACAGCAAGGCCACACTAATTCATCATAGCTCAGTAAGGAACTGAATGCAACAAAAGTGATTTAAAGCAGACCCAGAGTCTATGCAGATGGGCATGCAGAGGGTTAACCTCAGCCAGCTGAGCAACATGTCTTTGTCTGAGCTGGCTCAAACAGGAATGGGGAGAGGGTGATGTCCCAAATGCTGGCTCAATTTTTTTTCCCATTAGACTGCCAGTAGACTGTGAGCTCTTAATCTCACTTGCAATAAAGCAGGCTGTGTTTGCATTCCTATTGCTATGGTGGCTGCAGAAGCCAAGCCCCTCATTGCCCAGACACACCCTGGAGTGGGAGATGTGAAGTGCTGTGAACTCTCTGTGGTTCCATGTGAACAACACACTGAGAGAACAGATGATACCCCTCAAATTTGCTTCTGGCCTTGGATATCACCATACTTCTTGAAGGCAAAGCCTCTGTGTTCAGATGCTGTCTGGGTTCCTTCACAGCCCGGGGTTTGACCCAGCTCCCCGTGGCCAGGTGGCAATGCCAGACCCATGGCACACACCAGAGCTGAGCTGTGAAAGACAACAGGGGCAGCAAAGGAAAACTGAGACAGGCGCACACTAAAATATAAAGATCAGGAAATCTAGGAAAGGGTTTCAGGAAACAATGTCTTAAAAACTTGTAGTCAGTTTTCCCCTCTTCCCTTTTTCAATGGTGTCCTGGTTACAGGAGTAGAGAGCCAGTTCAGCACTATGGGGGTGTAACAAAACTTGTGTATTCTACTCCCCTCTAGGTCATTTCTGATGAACTGTTAATGATGGGTGTTTGCAGGAGCTGCCCAGTGCACACCTGACACCTCAGGCTACAGGCTGGGTGTTGAGGTAAGGGAAATGAGGCAAGCTCTTCAAGGCAGGGTAGTGTTTCTTTTTCTTCATAAATGACTCAGCTGTGATAACTCCCTCGGGGAGGGGGGCGGGGGGAGAGAAGCACCAGCACAGTTACACCCATCCTGAGGGGATCATCTCTTCTAACGGGCCATAATGGACTCAGTGGCACCAGCAGAATAAGCAGCTGCAAGGATTTAGACCATCAAGGATTCCCAAAGAACCCCATGACTCACAGGATTACATCATTCCATTGTGAAACTCCCTGTCCTGGGGGAGGTACTGAGCATTCCCCACCTGAACCTGAGGGTATATAATCTTGGGGTTTGGAGATCTGGCACACCACCACCACTTGATGGATCCAGATGTAATAAATAAGTACGCCCAATTTATAGTAAAACAAGTATAAAATTTATTTCGTGTCCGAGAGTTCGAACACGCAATGCCACGATCGAAAAGGGAGACAGTGCCAAGCCTGGGGTTGGCACTGGGTGAACGCAGGTCTGACCTCTATCGCATCAGACCTCCCTCTGTTCACACCAACTGCTTCCAACAGCTGGTTTATATACAGTTTTGACCATAAAATCCGGATTTTGGGTATTGTTTCTGTCACTCAGCATATTCATGAAGCATGCTATTCATGAAACTGAGGTGGACAAAACGCATCTTGTGTTTGATTGATTTCTCATCACCAGGGGATGTTATCTGATGGCTCATGATGTTCCTTATCCTGGTCCAATCTGGTCGTTAACACCTGAGCTGGGAGGGGATTTTCGGAGATGGTCGATCAGTTCTGCCATCAGCTCTGCCAGGAAATTCTCCTTGGAAAATGTAGATATCAGGGGTCGGCTTAATGCTTTCCTGAAGTGCCTCTGTTCTCTGTAGTGCTGTTTTTGGAATGTAAATCAGTTCCCTGGGCGAGGCCACAATTCTTTTCTTGGGCAGGCTCTGCTCCTTCTAAAACTGGTTACAACTTAACTTTTTTAGTATATATTTCGATATTACATATTTGAGCACAAATTTCCCGCTTTTATTTATAACACAGAGGACCAGAATTTCCACAGGACCATTGCTTTCAACAGGACTGCAGCTGCTGTTTGGTAGGACTGTGACCACCACCCTGCCCAACAGGGTACCAGGTTGCCCTCTGACTTGGTGGGTTTTAGCTGATTTTTCTCTATATTGTTGCATTTATTGTAATCTCTCTCGTAAATTGTAACTGACCTGAAATATCTCGTAAGGTAATTGAGTGGGATACATTTCTCCTGCCAGTTCACTTTCAAACCAGAACAAATGGCTGTCCATCCCTCTAATGCTGCTCAGGGACAGAAGCATCTGGTGGGGCTACACAGCACTGAGATGTCACAGCAGTTTGATTCAAGCAGATCTTCTGGGCCCATGGGGACCTGCCCTCCCTCCTTTTATGTACATCTTGGGCTGGCTTCCATGGTAAATTACTATGGATCTGTTTCTCTTCATGCAGAGGCGCGGAAAAGACCCCACAACTCGGTAGTTATAGGGTAGGTATGTTTTAATACAGCGCTGGGCGCAAGGGGGATTGTTCCTCCAAAAACTTGCACGCCATCAGTGGTTCTCAGTTTGGTATATATTAGGTTACAGGTTACATATACATTAGATTACACAATACATTCATACATATTCACTACCTATCTCCTCTTCATATTATAATGAGTTCAAAAGTCATTTCCATATGCTTGTGCCTGCGCAGTGCCTCCTGGTGGTTGTGGGCTGGGGTCTCTGGGATGAAATAACAAGTCTTCCTTGGGTCACCTTGCCTCCTTGCACATATTCTCTGAGATCCTGGCCTGACTCCCAACCTTAGAGCTGGCCGAAACCAGTTTCAGGATCCAAAAGCAGGATCTTTGGTCACAGTCTTCTTCCTCTCATCAATGGCCTGCACCTCTTTCTTTTTTGCTTGGCAAGTGCGAGCAAACAGTATGTATTGTCCAGTAAGTAGCTGCAAAATGTGGCAATACTCACAATCATTAACTAACCCTTAAAATCCCAAAACCCTTGTATCAGTCCCCCCTTTTCTATAAAGTTAGTAAATTCTTGTACTGATACGCAGATTTCTCTTTTGATAAGCTTCTGCGGTGTCTCTTAACGTTTTACCATGTGCATTTGATACAAAAGTTGGGATTGCCATCTATCACAACATTCTTTAATTCCAAAGAAATAATATAACAGATAAAACAAAGCTAACACCAACTAATATTAATAAAACAACAATGGGGTGACATAATGTATTTAGAATGCCAGTTGCAGTGGGCGACCATCCAAAAAGTGCATCCCACCAGTAATGATTTGCATCTTGTTTTACTCTTTGCAAAACTCTGTTTAATCAAAGTGTTTTTTTTTCATTTTCCCGGACTTCCTTCAGGATTTCAGTCAAGTCCTGGTGCTTTACCAATTGTCTTACCAATTTCAGGTTCATTCCAATAGGTGTGGGTGTCAGTCTATGATACATAGTATAATTAGACTTTATTAATTAGTGGGATACAACTGGTGCTAAATACGAAAAGTCACACCCAGTAATTTTAACAAAATTACCAATACAAAAATTAAAATAATTTTTATCAGCTGAAATCACATTTTCATTATCTATCACCAAAAAGACACAAGCAATTCTTAAACATAAACAACCCTGACCAGTATATATAAGCACCGTTTTCTGGGTAGTGTCTGAATGAACTTCAAAGTGACAAATGCCTTGTTCAACATTGAGACATATGTCCTTAGCATCAATCGTGTTACTCTCGCAAATAAATCCTTGTTGTGCTTGCGTAACACAAGACTCTAAATTTACAGTTTGCCATTTCTCTTCTACTCTCCAAGCCCACAATCTATGTTCAGAGGGTATTGCTCCTTCATTATTGAGTCCTAATGTTATAATGGGATAAAGTTTGCAAGAGTCCACCAAGATTGGAGCTTCTTTTCTTCAACGGTGGCATTGTCCCAAACAGCCTTTCAAATTTCAATAGGGAAAGCACCTTCGTTTCCTTCCCTTATGATTAAAGAAGTAATTGACTACATCCATAGTTGTACTTGTAAACAACTGAGGGCCAACGATACATTGTCTTGGACCACACTAAGTGCAATAATTATTAGGTTATGATCTTGTTCTTGGGTTTGTTCCCAACTTAAAGACTACAAGGGTAAATAGTGTGGTTTGAGTTTGAGGTTGTAAACTTAAATGAAAGCCTGTTAGAATTATGTGCCCAAAGACAAATCACTTCTATGGTTCAACAATCCAATTCACTCCAATGGCTACAAATTTCTTCATGTTTATCTGTAGCAAAAACACTGATTTGAGTTGGTTTTCTATAGTTAGTCCCATTAATCATTCGGCATCCTATTCTGATTTTTTCTCCTACAGACTCTTGAAGTTGTCATATCTTTTTTTTTTTTCATTCCTGTTTTGCATATACCTGATTTTCATACGTGACTACAGTTAACAAATTTAAGTTTTTTATATCAAAATATTTCCCATGGATCCAGTAAACTATATAAAGGCTTGGGACCAAGGCCACTCAGTATTGTTCTGACTAAAGGTAATGAGTTTGGACGGTTCTGCTGGGACTCAAAGTCGGACTCTAGTAATCTAGCTTGTGTTTCAAAAGTCAAAATTCCACCCTTGGTTATTAACAATATCCAACCAGCATTGCACAATTACAAATTGAGTTGCTGTAAAATTGTACCAACATACCGAGCTTATTACATACGGGCAACCTTCAGTACAATTTTGAATTTCCAGCATTTGTTCATCTTGTTCAGTTAACATCTATATCACTGTTGGTTTCCCATACCCTGTGCTTTTCTAATAATTTAGTGTCCCAAAAGTTGTAAATCCTATTTGAGTTGGCCCCTTTATAATGTTAAGGTATTGGTTTACTTTGTTCTTTTCATTTTTCTCAATTGTCCATTTATCTTTCCCAATTGGTTGTTGATTCTGTAAAACCACAAATTTAAAGGTTACGTTCCACCCTGGTGGTGGATTTTGGGTTGACATCAACACATATATTCCCCCTTGAAACCAAACATTGTCTTCTTGACCATAAACAACTTCCCAGCCTGAAATTAGAAATACTACTACAAAAGAAATAATTTCTTTTCCTAGTATTTTCATTTTGTCTGGATAAATTTCAATTTCAGTTCGTTATCACCATGGGTCACTTGCCAAGGAGCCTCCAGAGCCTTCTTGACTCTGGAATGATGGATCCAGGAGTTTTGCTCCTTAATTCTGATTGTAGTATAGGTGGTAAGGAATACCTGGAATGGTCCTTCCCACTGTGGTTCCAAAGTTTTTTTTTATAAAAGACTTAACATATACATAATTTCCAGGTTGTGTGTCATGTACAGGACTGTCCAAACCTCAACTTTGAGTTCCAGTTATATGCTTTTCAATTTTTTTTAATTGTTTGCTCAATGTTATCATAGAAACAGTCATTATTTCATCCCCAATTAGGGTAGATATTCCTTTCTGCACTCCATATGGTGTCCCATAGAGTATTTCAAAGGAACTTAATTTTTCTTTGGTTCTGGGTTTAGTTCAAATCCGTAGCAATGATAACGGAAGAGATTGGGGCCAAGGCAAATTGGCCTCTTGCCCTAGTCTTACAATTTGTTGTTTGATCAGGTGGTTCATTTTCTCTACTTGCCCACTGGATTGAGGATGATACAGAGTATGAAGCTCCCAATCTAAGCCCAGATGGTGGCTAATTTGTTGCCCCACCTTTGAAATAAAGTGTGGTCCTCTATTTGAGGATATTGTATCTGGAACTCCAAAGCGTGCTATTATTTCTTGCAGTAACGCTTTGGTCACTTCCCGAGCCTTAGCAGTTCTGGTAGGGAAAGCTTCTGGCCATCCTGAAAAGGTATCTGTTAATATCAACAAGTACTGATACACCCCTTTTCTTGGCAATTCTGAAAAGTCGGTTTGCCACTGTTGTCCGGGTCCATGGTCTTTTCCAATTTGGCCAAGTTTTGGTTTGGGAATATTTTTGGGGTTAGTCTGGAGGCAAAGGTCCAACTGTCGGGTTACCTGTGTAATAGTGGCATATAAATTTCTGGCAATAATTCTTTCAATTAAATAGTACTCCAATGTATTTTCTGATGTTCTTCCCTCACTAATGACCATGTTAGATGAGACAAAACAATTAGCTTTCCCTCTGGGATGGTAGCCCATCTTTCTTGGTTATATGTTCTTTTTGATCCTCAATTAGCTTTCTATCTTTCTTATTATATGTTGGCTTACCTTCAAGGGAGATCTGTCCATCTGGGATCAATGTTCCCTCAATTATCTTACCTTTTGCTGCTTCTTTTGCCTCTCTGTCCGCCAGCTCATTTCCTTCTTCTAATTCTGAGCTCACTTTCTGGTGTGCTCTGATGTGTATAATTGCTACTTTCTCGAGCAGTTGGACTGCTTCTAGCAGTCGCATTATTTTCTGTGTATGTTTGATGCTTTTCCCCTGTGAATTCAGCAGTCCCCTTTCCTTCCAGATGGCTCCATGTGCATGTACAACTCCAAATGCATACCTTGAGTCTGTATAACTGTTTATTCTCTTTCCTCTTGCCATCTCCAAAGCACGAGTTAAAGTAATTATTTAAGTCTTTTCTGCTGAGGTGTTTGTTGGTAAAGGTCCTCCAGATTCTATTACCTCTCTGCAAGTGATAACTGCATACCCAGCATGTCGTTTTCCACTGATGACGTAGTTGCTTCCATCAGTGAACCAGACTTCTTCATCATCTAAAGGGGTGTCTTTCAAATCCGGGCGACTGGAGTACATGGCTGTTGGGGAAGATGAAATAGGAAAGCCTTATAAATATGATTGCCTGGCAAAAGATGCTGAGAATGTAGAAACTATAAGCGAGATTGAAATGAAGACAAGCTTTGAGATATGAAACCCGAGTTACTGAACAACTAGAAAACAATGGCATGGCTGCCTGCAGGTAATCCCCCCTTTTGATTAAACAATACCCTCTGCTTGCAGACAGGTCCAAGGGTCAGAGCAGACCCTACCAACTTGGCAGAGGGTCCAAAAAGCAGCTTTTAGAGTTTAAAATATAACACTGTATGGTAATGCAACAGTTCTCATAGGCTGTATGCAAATGTTATAAGATTTGTAGTTTGTTCTAGATTGGTTACTGAAAATTAGAATATTCAGCACAGAAGATGATTTATTGTATTGTAAGCGACAAGCTCGCCCTCTCCTCTTCGACTCTCTCTTCGATCCTCTCTTCGATCTCTTCTCTCCTCTCTTGCCTCTCTGACCTGCTCCGGGCTTCGTCTGGCAGCCCTTAGCAGGTCTCCTACACCTGCGCCTTTTCACAATAAACCTCATGCTCTACAACCCGACTTCAGAGATCTCTCGTCTGTCCCGACCGTCTGAAACCGACCCGCAAATTCTACGCATAGCTTCAATGGTCTCCAGGCAATCGTGGTGTACCGGCTCCCCTTTATTTCCGCTGAGAAAAGCTGGGTTGACAATGTTAGTTGCTACTATTTCTATATTTTGTTCTAGATGATGGCTTGGTACTTCGGGAACCTTTGTGGGGAAAGCCAGTGCCCACCTTTCATTTCTAGCACTGTGGACACTGTATGGGACATTAGCACAGTCATTTTCTGGCCTAAGCTGAATTTCTGTGCTTCCTGGATGTTCAGCACAACTGCTGCGACAGCTCTGAGGCACCCAGGCCATCCTTTAGCCGCTGCGTCTAGTTGCTTAGAAAAATAAGCAACTGCCCGTCGGTACAGGCCCAGATCTTATGCCAGCATTCCCAGGGCAATCCCGTTTCTTGTGGGAAAAAAGAAGGAATGGTTTACTCACGTCTGGAAGTCCAAGAGCTGGTGCTGACATGACGGCATTCTTTAACTGGTTAAAAGCTCATGTGGCTTTTTTTGTCCATTAAAGGTCTCTGCTTTCCTTTGTAATGAGCTCATATAAGGGTTTTATGAGCAACTCATAGTTGTAAATCCATAACCTGCACCATCCTGTCATCCCCAAAAAGTCCGTAGTTCTTTCACTGTCTGTGGTTTTGGGGTTTGGCATATTGCTTCTTTGCGATCCCTCCCCGGAGTCCGTTGTCTGGCGCTAACTTCGTAGCCCAGGTAAATCACCTTTTGCTTCACCACTTGGGCCTTTTTCTTAGATACTCTGTACCCTTGGAGTCACAGAAAATGTGAGGCTTACCGTCCAGGCCACACAAGCCTCTTCTGTTTGGGTAGCTATTAGAAGGTCGTCCACATACTGTAATAGCTTCTCTTTTTCTGGTGGAGCTTCCCAAGATTCTAAGTCTTTTGCAAGCTGTTCTCCAAACAGAATGGGCTAATTTTGTTTTTTCTGTGGGAGCACTGTCTAAGTGAGCTGAGCTTTTCATCCACTTTTAGGGTTTCCTTCTTAAATGCAAAGACTTTCTGGCTGGCTTCGTGGAGAGGGAGGCAAAAGAAGGCATCTTTCAAATCTAAAACAATAAACCAAACTAACTCCAGGGTTAGACATGTAAACAAGGTCATAAATCTTGTACCACCTGGTATGACCCATCAGGTTTACGGACAGGTAGGATAGGAGTGTTTAAATCAGACTGACATTCTTTTAACAGTCCCAATTGTAAAATGTTTTCAATGACCAGTCTGATCCCCTCTCTTCCTTTTTCAGGGGGTATTGCTTTATCCTGACTGCTTGTTTCCCTTCCCTAAGTTTAATTTGTATAGGGGGTGCATTCTTTGCTCTCCCTGGCACATTAGTGGCCCATACTCCAGGAAACACCCGGTTTATTATTTCTTCGCTAATCTGCTCTCCAGTCTCAATGGTTGTTATTATTAAACTTAATATTTCTATATACTGTTGATCATTTACCTCCACAGTTATTTCCCTATTTTTAAAAGTGATCCTAAAAATGCCTTTGGAGAATTGGGCATTTACAAAAATTTGTGAATGCCCCATTGTTATATCTTAGCAATTTACCAAAGTATGCTTTTTCAGATTGGCCAGTTGCCCCTTTTACCATGATATAATTATCCCCCACAGGCATTAAGGCTTTATTTAAAACCGAATATTTGCTCCCATGTACACCAAAAATTCTACTCCTTCTTCATTTTCCCTTAGCTTCATTATAATCAGAGGGTCTGCTAGGGAATATTTCCCCCTGTCATGGGTTGACCCCGGCTAGGTGCCAGGTGCCCACTCAGTCACTCTATCACTCCCTCTCCCACTGGGAGAGGGGAGAGAATAATATGGTAAAAGACTACCAGGGTAAGATAAGGCAGTTTTATTACAGTGGGAAAAATAGAACAAGCAAGCAGAAACTTGTGCGCGCAAGAGCAGAGGGAAAAACAATCAATCTCTACTTCCCATCAGTAGCGATGTCCGGACACTTTCTGGGAAGCAGGGCTTCAGCACACGTAATGGTTGTTCAAGAAGGCAAACATGGACGAGTCCTGAGTGCCTCCTCCTCCTCTCTTCCTTCCCTTATATATCTGAGCTGATGTCATATGGTATGGAATATCCCTTTGGCTGACTGGGGTCAGCTGGCCTGCTGGTGTCCCCTCCCAGGATCTTGCCCCCCCCATCCCCTTTGGTGGGGGAAGGAATGTCAGAGGGACAGCACTGCTTGGCAGTAGCCAAAACACTGCTCTGTTATCAACGCCAGCTACCAATACAAAGTACAGCACTGTAAGGGCTGTGAGCTTTACCCCAGTCAGACCCAATACACCCCCCTGGTCCTCTTCAGTCTTCTTTTACATGTGCAATCACTCTCTCCCAGCCTCTTCATCCTTGCCGGTTGTCTTGTTTCCTTTCTGGGCATTCATTTTTCTAATGACCAGTTTTTTGCAAAATGCACACTGATCTTTTATCTAACCGGGGCAGACTTTGTCTGGGTGGTCCTTGTCTAAGTGGTCCTTGTCTAGGTGTTCCTTGTTTAAATAGTCCTTGTCTATTATATCCTTTCCCCTCTTCTGTTACCGCTGCTACCAGTATCCCCCTTCTTTTCTTGTAGCTCTCAATTGCTATATACTCTCCATGTTTCATCTAATAAGGTTTCTAAATTTCTTGTATCTTCTCCCCAAAGCTTCTGAAGTTTGTGTGCAATATTTTTAGTGGATGCCCCTTAAAATAGGGATACTAACTGTTGCATTCCTACCTCAGTCCCAGGGTCTAGTGATGTAATTTTTGTTCTTGTGCCACCGTTTGATGAACTTTGTCAGGTTTTGTATATCTCTGGCCTATACTGCACGTCAAACAACACAGTTTCATTTTTCTTTTGTCATTTCTATTTTCTCTTTCAAGGGCTAACACCATAGGGTCAGAGGGAGGCCCGATCCCACAATCTCTTTGCCGTTTGGGGTGATTCCAGAGATTAAAAAAAATAGAGTGGCATAAGAAACCTCTTCCTATTTTCCTTCTTGCCTCAAAAACAACATTAGCTGCAACAGGGTATAATAATCTAAAGTCTATTAAGTGACCAGTTTGCTCCGTCTTCCAGTTCATACAAAGACCACCATTGGTTGCAGTATTTAACTAGAGTTTCCTTATTTTCAGAGCCTCCAATTCCTACTATTTCTTTCCAATATACTAAAACATCTTAGTGGGCTGGCTCTAGGGATGTCCTTGCTCTGACCAGTCCCCATCTTCTCCTTAAGTGTTTTTTATCCACTTCTGGTCACCTGCGTAGTATATTAACCACTTTTTATATACCCTCCTTGCCCTTTTCTCTTCACTTTTTATTTATTTTACCAAATTTCTTCTCACAAAATTCTACAGTCTCCTTTCAATTTTCTTCAAGCACTATCCAATTTCTGGGTATAAAATGTTAATGTACTAAAATCCCCACATTTTTACAACTCCACAAAGTGCTAGAATCTGGAGCTATACTCCTAAAATACAGCCACCAGGGAAGGGAATGTGTTACAACCCCCTTATACTCATTTCCCTTTAATTTTGTTCTCCCCAGTCTTCCTTCCACACTATTCTTGTCAAACACGGAGTCAGATGGTTCTTTCCACACACCACTGCTAAAATATCTGTGTTATCAATCTCTGCTCTAATTGCCTGCCAGTCGTCTCTAGTAAGAGTTCGACTCCATGTTTCCCTCTCGTGACAAAGAACACGTAGTTCACCTTTTACACAAAGCGGACACCACTTCGCAGGCTTGTCAGATGGATGGCTATTCCAACAATACCACTCTCTCTGACACCTGGCACACTTACAAAGTGCCCAAGAGACACAGGGTCCTTTATGGTTACAATGCGGAACTACCTTCCGCTCAGTAGCTGCCTTAAGCAAGTAAACTATAAACACACAAACACACGTTAAATATCACTGTCCACATTTAAACAAACAACAGTACACCTGGGGCCCCTCACACAAACACTCAAAGAAGTAATAAAGCTTACCTTCGTTTTTCTGTTTTTCTCTGATTTAAATTTCACCGGTACTTGGTCGGTTTCTGACTTTTTGCCTAGCCAAGTTGTCTGCAAACAGCCCTGCCACGGCCCCCCTGGCCGGGCGGTTCCAAATCTGCCTGCTACACACCTCTGCCGGCCCTAATTCAATTCCAAATAGGGTCTATGCTGCACACTAGACGTCTCTATGTGACTTACCAGCAGCCCTTAACCATGCGTACGACTTACAGGCCCCCTTTTAAAAACTCAAACATACTGTTTTATCCGCAGTTCCAGCAGGCTCTTGTCTACCCCCGTAGAGAGCGGACTGAGAAGCAGAGTTCCTCCAGGGAATGTCCTGGGGCGCGCCTAGGACGTCCGCTTCTCGGCCAATCCTGCAGCCAGGCAGAGTTTTCCTCCTGGCTGGCTCACCAGAATGAGGTGCGGAAAAGATCCCACAACTCGGTAGTTATAGGGTAGGTGTGTTTTAATACAGCACCGGGCGCAAGGGGGATCGCTCCTCCAAAAACTTGCACGCCATCAGTGGTTCTCAGTTTGGTATATATTAGGTTACAGGTTACATATGCATTAGATTACACAATACATTCATGCATATTCACTACCTATCTCCTCTTCATATTATAATGAGTTCAAAAGTCATTTCCATATGCTTGTGCCTGCGCAGTGCCTCCTGGTGGTTGTGGGCTGGGGTCTCTGGGATGAAATAACAAGTCTTCCTTGGGTCACCTTGCCTCCTTGCACATATTCTCTGAGATCCTGGCCCGACTCCCAACCTTAGAGCTGGCCGAAACCAGTTTCAGGATCCAAAAGCAGGATCTTTGGTCACAGTCTTCTTCCTCTCATCAATGGCCTGCACCTCCCTTACATCTTTCTTTTTTGCTTGGCAAGTGCGAGCAAACAGTATGTATTGTCCAGTAAGCAGCTGCAAAATGTGGCAATACTCACAATCATTAACTAACCCTTAAAATCCCAAAACCCTTGTATCAATGCCTGTGTTTTTCTGTGATATTTAAGGAGAAGAGACACCCATGGGAAAGAGTACTCACCCACAGGGCTGGGGGAAGCCCACATATTTTAGATATTCCTCAAAGATACAGAAAATATCTAGGGATAAAGGAAGCCTGGCAGATTTGGACTTTTGCAAGCAGTGGTGGTGGGAGGCACAACAATAGAGGCTGGTGATTAAAATGTGGAACTCAAATTGCCTCAGTCTTCCTTGTGGAGAGCCAGATGTCCCATACCTTGTGTGTAGGATATAATACTCTGGCTATTTACTTCTCCAAAGTCCTCCTGGGCCAGATGGAGCTGGATGGTCCTGGGTGTCTTCTGATCCATGGTGCCTGGGTGAGAGAGGCACTGCAGCACCCCACTGCCACAGGAAATACATCAGCCTCCACAGCTGCTGCTTCCCACTGCAGCCCCTTCCCCATCCTCCCTGATATGCTGGATATGTCTGTCATCATATAACAGGATTGCTCAAGCATTACACAGGAGGAAGCTTGAGAGATCTGGGCAAGGAAGATCGGGGGTTTTTACAGAAAGAAGGGGGAACAAATACTACTCATGTCACCAAAACTATGGGAAAACAAAAACTCTCCAACAACATTTTTAATGTCAGAGAATCAAGGCATTACTTTGTTCTGGCCAGGATGTACCACAGAAATCATCTCATCCACACATAATCCGGGTGTGCAGAGAGGATCATTCCATGAAACATCGCTTTTACAAGACTTTTCAGATATTTTATACAGTCAAAACTCATAAAAAGGACTGGGTCAGTGTTCATTGGTCTGGCGTTGAGCAACTCCCAGTATCTGGGTTTTCATTGGATCTAAATTCCCTCACCTCCGATGTTAATTAAATCCTTTCTTATTCCTCTCTTTCCAGCCCATGTGGCTCCAGCTAGCCAGGGATGTTGTTTGGAGTTGATGGTGTGTCAATGACCGTTGCTAGCTGTTATCTCTTGTGTATCTTCTGTGCTACTACCAGTCTGTTGAGATGTTAAGCTCATCAGGCCTCACCTAGAGATACAATGTCCTAGAAAAAGCTTCAGTTTACTTCCCCCGAGGCAAAGGTGGACAAACCTGACTAAAGTTATATAAAAATATTTTAATCTGGTATGTTTTCCAACACTCATCTCTCCAGAGCTAATTGGAGGGAGTTATTGCAAGCTCTTGTTTCTCCTCTGCATAGAGGAATAATTGTGTAGATCCTCAGCTAGAGTCAATCAGCATTGCTGCTCAGCAGACACAGAGAGTTGTTCTCATGCTGTCTCCTCTGTCAGAAACTGAGAGCATCCTTCTCAGATCAACATGAGATGAAAATCCCTAAATCTCTGTTGGCGCCATTGATCCAGTCACTCTTTCTGGCTTTGACTGTGTCCTATATACTCTGCCTTTAGTTCCCTGTTACTCATGGGTGCCCTATCATTTTATGAATGCTTTTCCAGTGAAAAGAACAAAACCGGTAGAGAGCTCTTGGGTATGCTCAGAAAGGAAGAATGACTCCACAGTGATGGCCACACAATGTTCAAGTCTTTCCTCTAGGCCCCCCAGGCTTCTAAGCCATGAAAATGGGGTTGAAAGGAATGAAGAAACTTGTCTTCACAAACAGTGTCTGAGAGATAAGGCTGGCACCCACAGATAAAAGAAACAGTGGGGAGAATTCCATTGAAATTTACATTTACAAACAAACCACAGGTCTACTGATAAATAAAACTGAATATTGGAATATGAAAGGAACCAAGAAGGATCATTTCGGGAAAGACAAAGGGGGGATTATACATTGGGAAAAGGGGATCTGTATTAGGGGTTCCGGGAAGCCTGTGCCTCTCGAGTACCTCAGCCAGTGGGAAAAGACAGAAGGGAAATGCGGTCGGGAATTAGGATAAAGGGAGGCTGCGTCCCCCAAAAGTTTGAGAGACCCCAGGGGAAATGCCCCATGGCCTCTCCCTTTATTCAAATAAAGTTACAGGACTCCTCTGTCTCGTTTTTGGACATAAACCTCTGGTGTTTGTGGATTAATTTTCCTCACAAATGGGGGCTCGTCCAGGATCCTTCTACCGCCCGGGGCAGCGGGCAGCGAGCGGAGTTGAAGGCGCGCCTCATCCAGTTTCGGTGATCAGCTCCCCTTGGTGCTGGCCGGCACCGGGCGATTGATTGGGTGCCCGAGACATCACACGAGTGATGGACCAGGGGGGTCCACGAAGAGTCCACAGGGAAGGACTACTGAAAATCTCACCGGTGAGTGAAATGGGATCTTTGGGGAACAAACCTGAGAGGGCACACAGGGTGGGTCGCGCAGGTTATACAAGGCACTCAGGGAGGGTCGCAAAATTAAAGCCGGGAAGGGGCCCGGCGAAAAGGATGACGATCCCAAATATCTCCAAAGAATCCCTTGTAAGAATGTTGAGTTGGTTTACACATTCTTCCAGAGGTAATTAAAGACACAGATGTCCGGGGGGGGCAATATGGAAAGTCGGGAAGGGGTCGACATTCCGTGCCCGGGGGGGGGACAATAAGGGAAGTGTGGAGAAATACAGTTAAGGCAAGTAACAGCGGAGGCACTGTGATAAGGAAAGACTGAGAAGTTCTCTACCTGATCTTCAAAATCTTCAGCATAATACAGGGCTGGCTGCAAGTCTTTTGTATTCCTGGCTTTCAGGAAAGGGAAAGCCGGGAGGTGTTGTTCCTACACCCCCACCCCCCACCTGAGCCATTAGTCAGGGTGGAGAATTTGGATTTGTCCGCTTGCTATTCAAGACATCAAGGGGGTTTCTGTCGGAGGCCCAGTGCTACCGACAGCACGGGCTGGGAGATCCGTGGGGAAGGTGTGGGACCGAGCCAAGGCTGTGGGACAGCTGGGTCTCAGTGCCAGGCGGTGCCTGACGCCGCCAACTCCCACGGGCAGGAGCTGCAGTGGCTCCCCGGGCCCATGAAGGTGCGGGACACCCCGGCCCCAGCCCGTCCCTGGGGCACTGTTGGCTGTGCCCGCCCGCTGAGCTGGGCCGACACCTGGGGCTATGCAGAGCTTGTAGTGCTGGGAGCCCTAGGACCAAAATGAAGGGGGCGGCCACCAGGAATGAAACATTAGGAATGAATTGTTCAGGGTGTCGGGATCTGCTGTTATACCAGGAACTCGACTGAAAAGTGTGTTTTCTAGTAAACACGGGAACATCTCTATCTATGCCAAAGGAAGAACAATTGCTCAAATGTTTTCATAAGTGACAAAGATGTGTGTGTGTGTGTGTGTGTGTGTGTGTTACTTTAAGTTTTACTGGCAATTAACAGTAAAACGGGGGGATGCCCATGAGAGTTTGCTGAATGTGTGAAATGGGTTTGAAAAGCATGAGTTTCTGATAATTCCTAATTGTGATTGTGGTTCACTAGGAAGAAATTTAACAACTGGAGTTGAAAACACGAGTTGGTGTTGTGGGGGGTAATAGGGAATCTAACATTGTTGTGAATACTGGACTGAACCCAGAGGTGTGGGCAGTCCCAGGGAGTATGGAAAAGTGGTTATGGAGCCTCTCCATATTACTCTAAGGCAACCTGGACAACTGGTGCCTAAAAAGCAGTACCCTCTTTCAAAGAAAGGAAAGAAGGGACTACAGCATGATACTAAGTTAAAGGTGGGTCTTTTGAAACCATGTGTGTGTTCCCCTATAACTCTCTGATCCTGCCAGTTATAGTGCAAGACCTGACAATAGTAAATGAAACTATTAAACCCAGGCACTCCACAATCCTAGATCCTTGTATCATCTTGAATCAGGTTCCCTCCTCACACTGGTGCTAAGGGATGCTTTCTGGAAGTGCCCTCTTGCAGAGCATGGTAGATGGTGTTTTGCCTTTGAGTGGAGGCAAGAGGGAGAAAAGGTTGATTTACTCCATCCCTAGGAATGAAGTCATTGCAGTATGTGAAAGGCTTGCTCCTATTGAGAGAAGGGAGGGAGGTAGTTGGTGAAGCCACTGCGATATTGTTCAGTTTTCTGAATAGTGGAAGAGTTGTGTTTGAACACTGCAGCAAGACAGGGACCAGCTGTGGGATCTGATATACTGTGTGTGATGAAGAGAGTGAACACAAGGAGAAAAGAAAAACTGGGAAATGCAAATAGTACATAGAAAGATTAAGATTTTCTTTTAAGGATTTTTTTATTCACAAAGAAAACAAATGGTTTTAAACTGTAGAAAAAAAAAGTCAAAAATATCCTTGATGGTTCAAAGAGTTGTAAAAATAGTGGTTTCTTCTGTAAACTTAAAAATTTGAACACATCTTTCTCTGAGGGAATTATAAAAATTGTGGTAAATTAATTTGGAGATTTAATTCCTTTGTTTGCATGAAGTTTTGTATAGAGCCGAAAAGCTCTGTTTGGAGGGGACCCAATCCCCTCTACTTTTTGTGTGTTTTGTTGTGAAAAGCCAGAGTTGGCATGGTTCAATCCTGAAGCCAACTCTGCTGCTGCCTTGCAAGGATGGTACTGTCCCTATGCAGGCCTAGAAATTTAGGAATACAAAGAATTTTACAAGTACCAATACCCCAGACAAAGAAAAAGATACAGCAGGTTTTTTTTAAATTAGTGGGGTACTGCAGAACATGGACTGGGGATTTTTCTGTTTTGGCCAGACCTTGAACTGACTTTTTGGCCCACAGCGGTTCTAGTGTTGTGGTATAGACACCAGATGGAGAGCAAAGCTTTGGAGAACTGAAGAACAAATAATTTAATGCTCCAGTCCTGGCTCAGAAAAGAGATTTGGGTTGTGTGTGGATGTGGAACAGAGCCACGCCGGAGGAACTTTGGCGCTGGAACACGAGGGAACGTGGCTACCTGTTACTTGTTTTTCTGGGCTGTTTGACCCTGTAGCCAGGGACTGGCTTCATTGTCTGCAGAATTGTGCAGCCATAGCCCTGATGGGAACTGAGGCTCAAAAATTGACAATGGGAGGGTATTTGATTGTTAAAGTTTCACATCAGGTTTAAGTTTTGTTAACTGAAAGAGCCTCTAAGTGGATAAGTAGTGGTCGGTTATTACAGTATGAATCTTGTTTAATGGAACAGGAGGATTTAGAACTGAGAAGTGGAGAAGGGTCTAACCCAACCTCCTGTCTCAACGGTCCTGGAGAGAGGGTCTGGGAAGAAACTCATGACTGCATTCAAGGGATAGATCTCCAGACTTGGGCCAGGGAAGACCTGAGAGACACCCCCTGGCCTGAGGGAGAAAACCTGTTTATTGATGGGTCTTCAAGGGTGATCGAAGGGAAGCAATTCACAGGATATGCTATTTCACAGGATATGCTATCATCAATGGAAGGGAATTAAAGGAAGGGGGGAGGTTGCCACCCCCATGGTCAGCTCAGACAGCAGAGCTGTATGCACTTGTGAGAGCCTGTAAATTATCCCAAGACAAGATAGTAAATGTGTTTACTGATTCTAAATATGCATATGGAATAATACATGCATTTGGGAAAGTATGGGAAGAAAGGGGTTTTTTTTTTAACCTGCTGAGGGAAAACGTTAGCTCATGAGAACTTAATTTCTCACTTATTGGAAGTGATAAATTTACCTAAAATGTTGGCAATAATCCACATTAGGGGACACCAGGCAGAGTACTCAGAAAAAGCAATAGGTAACTGCCTGGCTGATGAAGAAGCTTGGAAAGCTGCACTGTTGCCAGAAATCTCTAAGGTCCTCCCCTTACTCCCAGTAACCCCACCGCTGCCAGGGGAACTTGAAATAATTAAAAAAAAAAAAAAAAAAAAGTGGGGCAAAGGAAAGAGGGGGCAATTGGTTTACAAGGAATGATAAACAGTGGATACCAAAAGCTCTGGCCTTACAGATATTAAAACAACTCCATGAAGGGAGTCACTGGGGCTCCTGAGGACTGGCAGAAGCCTTCCTCAAAATGTATGTTACTGTAGGTCTTTTTACTTTGGCAAAGTGAACTATTGAAGGTTGTTTAATTTGTACTAAAACCAATAACAAGGTTTTAAAGAAAACCTCCAGGGGAGGGAGGCCTTGGGCTGTGCGTCCCTTCCAGAAATGCCAGGTGGATTTTACTGAAATGCCCTAAGTAGCAAGATTTAAATATCTTCTGGTAATAGTATGTCAACTAACAGGGTGGCCAGAAGCATTTCCAACTGTTTCAGCAACTACAGGATCAGTTATTAAAGTACTTTTAGAACAAATAATTCCAAGATATGGAATCCTGGAAACAATAGATTCATATAGGGGAACTCATTTTACAGGAAAAATTCTTCAAGGGGTTATGGCTGCTTTAGGAATACAATGGAACCTCCATACTCCCTGGCACCCCCAGAACTCAGGCCTGGTTGAAAGAATGAATGGGGAAATAAAGAAACACCTTCTAAAACTAGTGATAGAAACTAAAATGCCATGGGTACAACTCTTGCCACTGGCTTTAGCAAGAATAAGGGCCAGACCCAGGGAAGATATTCAGTTATCTCCTTTTAAGTTAATGTTTAGAATTCCTTACCCTCATAATTCTCAGCCTAATGGGGGGATAGAGATAAGTGATGTATATTTAAAACAATATGTATCCAGGATACTGTCTCTTGTGAAATCTCTTCAACAGGAAGCTCAGCTGGCACAGACCCTGCCTTTGTACTTGGCTGTTCACAACATCAAACCAGGAGATTGGATCCTAGTTAAGGAGTGGAGAGAGGCACCACTGGTGACGAAGTGGCGTGGACCTTTCCAAGTGTTGCTGACCACAGAAACAGCCGTCAAGACAGCTGAACATGGGTGGACCCATCACACTTGGGTCAAGGTCACTGAAGCCCCAGAGATTTGGACATCTCAGCTGGAGGAGAAGGATGGGAGACCACGACTGACACTCCACAAGAGTGGAACCGAGCAGCAGCAGCCAGTGAGTGGACATTTGGGGAATCCCTGTGTGCTACCCACAGACTGCTAAAATAATCTGTATGGACATCCCTCCTCTCGGGTCTCCAGCCATTGCAGGGGGCTAACCTTCGCTGTCATTGTAAGCTGCTTCTTGTGTTTTCACTCACCACAGGTGGTGCAGAAAACAACGTGAACATTAGATTAGGAAATTAGATTACACCGTTAGAATGTTTTTCTTAATAGTCTTGTCAATTAGGTTTGAGGCAAAGATGGGAGAATAATTTTTTTTAATCTTAGGGGAAAAAGTAACAAAACCTTTAGCCTTAACAATTGTTAAGTCTAGGGGAGGGCCAGGAAGATCTGAAAACTGGCCACAAATGGCCAGACCAGTCAAACCTGAATAGTGAGTCAGCACCCTGAATGAAGTCCATAATAAAATAGGATTGTGAGGTAAAGAAAGAAATCCATAGCGACCACATTCTTCTGAAAGAAATATTTATTGTCTAAACAGAACAAGAGGTGTATACAGGAAAAAGAAGGTGTTTGTAACTAGACTTTCTTTAAGGTTATCTATTAGCAGAAGAGGGAGTAGGTGGCAAATTAAATGACTCTAACTGCTGTTTACAAATAGATGACAACGACAAGTGGTGAAACAAATAACAAAAGGAATAATAAAGTTAGTTCATGTACCAGTCCAAACGTGAGGGGGGGGAAGAATGGGATATGTTTTCGTGGTTACCTGGTGGACTATGGGTTAAACAAATGCTTTTTTCCCTTTATATGCTATAGCAGCTCTCATCTTTTTACCATGCATGATCCCTTGCTTAGTACAACTTATTCAACATGTAATCAAAGGGATGCAGGTAGTAGTCATGCCTACAGATCCAGAGATGACTACAAAAGGACAAAAAATGATGTAGTTACAAATAATGATGAAACCAAAAAGGACCCAGGAACAGAAAATTAAGTCAATGATAAATAAAGTTTGTAAAGACAATTATTAAAATAAAAGAGGAGGGATTGAAAAGAATGAAGAAACTTGTCTTCACAAACAGTGTCTGAGAGATAAGGCTGGCACCCACAGATAAAAGAAACAGTGGGGAGAATTCCATTGAAATTTACATTTACAAACAAACCACAGGTCTACTGATAAATAAAACTGACTATTGGAATATGAAAGGAACCAAGAAGGACCATTCTGGGAAAGACAAAGGGGGGATTATACATTGGGAAAAGGGGATCTGTATTAGGGGTTCCGGGAAGCCTGTGCCTCTCGAGTACCTCAGCCAGTGGGAAAAGAGAGAAGGGAAATGCAGTTGGGGAATTAGGATAAAGGGAGGCTGCATCCCCCAAAATTTTGAGACACCCCAGGGGAAATGCCCCATGGCCTCTCCCTTTATTCAAATAAAGTTACAGGACTCCTCTGTCTCCTTTTTGGACATAAACCTCTGGTGTTCGTGGATTATTTTCCTCACAGGGTTAATAAAATAAGCATCTAGGCTCCCCTAGCTTTTAACCCATGAAAATTATTTCCTGTAAAAACATCCACTAGAAACACAGAAGTCCAGTTCTACGGAATGTAAGAGAGTCTCAACACCTTCATGCAGTTTCCACTTCACTCTACAAGTATTTAAGTGTGGCTCTGCCTTGCCTGAGTGGTGCAGGCAGAGGGAGGAGGCTCCCTCAAGCAGCAGCTGGAATGAGGAGTCAGGCTGTGCAGAGTTTGGTGTTGTACAAGGCTGATCTCTTGAACGGGAGGAAGCAGCACTTGGCTGGCTCTTGGCTTAGGGTGATCACAGAACACCATCACCTCAGGAGGATAAGGGGGCAGTATAGGCCCCAGCCTGATCAACACTTGCTTGGAAATGTAGAACAGAAGAAGGATTAGATAGCACTGTGTTCTGTATTTACGAGCAGGGAAATACAGGCAGGGAAAAAAAGGCTGACAGAAACAGGTCAAGGTTAAAATGAAATATCTAAGCAATGTATTTTTAAACAAAGCATAGAGAACTGGTGAAAAATGTAGAAAGGTTTTAATTCTAACAAAATGTTGCTGCACTCTGGGTTAGCTGATTCTTTGTCTAATTCCTTAGTTTGAATTTACAAAAGCACTCTGTGTCATGGCAGCAGCTGCAGGCACATAAGACCAGCACTGCCATGGATCCAGGGCATCCCTTTCACTAAAGGAGAAAAGTCACAATCCTCAGCAGCCTCTCATGGGTGCTTCTGGCTCACATTGGACTCCTTGGTTTGCAGATTTGACTCACTAAGTTGGAGGAAAATCAGTCCAACCATGAAATAAAAATGGGTAGTCTGTACCAAGGTAGTGAGCTGATCTGAGCTGTAGCATGGGAAGGACAAGGACTTGTGAATGGGCTGGTTTGGCTCAGAAGAGGATGAGGGCAGTAAAGATCACAGGGATCTCTGGAACACAAATTTTAGGGGGAAGATGAGTGATCAGAGAGAGGTCCAGTGTACCAGAGGGCACATTGTACAAGAGGTTGGATTTCACTCAACACCTCTATCCAGGACTATCATGTATATAAAGGACATACATCTAAGGCCCCCTTCCCATCTCCATGTTGGGAAATGGCCATCTCTGGCTGCACAAACATAAAATATAAGTGAGCAATCCAGGCCCCATAGACAAGAGTTAGGCCTCTGCTCAAGGTTATTCTCAAGACAGCTGTGGGAAAGGGAGACATGAAAGCTGAAAACAAGATGCAGGTGTCTAGAGATTAACTTGGCAGAAGAAACTGTTATTGTAGCCTTCTGATAATAATGTAGTGCTCTAATTAGAGAAAGATCCCGTGTGAAACTTCTGTAAGTAAATAATATTTTGAGCACGTAAAGGAGTATAAGTATGTGCACTGTCGGACAATAAACGAGCTTGATTTATGATTCACATTGGATCTGCATCTTGCTTCTCTCGCCACCAACATCTCCACACAAGACTTCTGCTCTGTTTCACATTCCTTCCACCTCAGGGTACAGTACATGGCTTCAAGTTATTCTGCCTAACTTAGTTGTATCCCTTCCAGGTATATCCTCTGCCATCCTGTGATATTTCTGCTGCTATCAGTGAGTATTAAACCCTATTTTCAATGGCAGACTGAAGGGATTTTTCTGTCATACACAGACATTACCTTTCATTGGCATGGTGCTTTCCATTCCTCTTACCTGAGCATCTACTTGACGCTCTCACTTTACCCAGAGTAACAAAGAAACAGTTCTGCTAACTTATTGTGTAGAGCCATTAGACCTAAACTTCTCAAACAGAAATGTCCTTAAGGCAGTTTCTCAAGTTTTTAGAATCCAAGGACCAACTTTCCTTTCTGAAAGGGCTCCAACGACAACTTCTGCTGTGTCTCCATGGAGGTTTTAATTCACATGCCAATAACAATTAATCCATTAGAAATAAATCTGTTAATTCCATCTGTGCACATATTTCCCAACACCTGCATCAGAAGAATGCTGAGTGAGAGTAAGTTAGGAAACAAAGGGGTTTGCAGGTATTTTCCTGGTCACAATCTGAGGTAGCTCAACCAACTTCTGATGATACCGTTCTTTAAGGGAGGTTTCTCTCCTTTGCTCTGCCACCATGGGTAGTCAAGATGCAAGAGGTGTAGAGGGAGCAATGTTGGGGCAGTGCTGTGCTCCCCTTGGCATGACTTTTGCACTTCCAGTGTCCCTGGAGCTCCAGGCTTTGCAGCTTTTTTAATCCTAACCCTCTCCCAAACCCTAATTGCAGCCTTTGGCTGAGACTCATGTGGCCATCACCACTGGTTGTCCAAATGAGAAAGGTGTGGGACAGCTACCATTTCCCCTCCCCTCCTTCCTGAGGCTCATTTGACCCCTTCAGTACATTGGTTTAGAGAAAAAATCCTCTTGAGAACTAATAATTTTTTTTTTTTTTTACCTAACACTGTTATCTGATTCACTGCAGGTACAGAAAATCTTCAGCATCAGGGCGAGGGAAGGGATTAGGGAACGTGTCTGGGGACAGAGTGCAGGACAAACCTGCCAGAGAGAAGTGGCCATTGGTTTTGAAACCACACATTTCAGACCATACTGGTCCAGCAGGTGGGGAATGCTTGCCAGGATGTTGATGCTGTCTAGATGCTGAACTGCTGGTATCTTCTGATCACCTAAAACTGCTGGGCTTCCCTGACATATTTCTTCCCTCACTATAGATATTTGCTAAAAAGTCATATTAAAGCTGAAGGGGATTTTTTTAGAAAAGAGTTGTAATCAAACCCTCAACAATGCAAGAGATTACTGGTTTAAGAGGGTCCTTACAAAAAAGACTGAATTTAGGGAGTGCTAATACTTTCCACTGCCAGCCACTCATTCAAACACAGCCTTGGTCATTAATAACTGGAAGTGGTTCCTGCCTGATGAATTTTTCATTGAGCTGCATAAATAGAGGTGAGGTAGAGAGGATCCTTTACAAGATGGCCAGATGCCGACATCACAGTCCCCCAGTATAATTTTCAATGGAATTGAATGGTTCAAATGCATTATGAACAGCACTTTTTTCACTTGGTCTAAGCATTTTCCTCCACGGTCCTCTCCTGGTGGTGAGTAGCTTGCCTTCCCACTATCACAGCTGTAGCTTTATTGTGGGTAAGTGGAAGATTTCACTCTTGTGGGCTGCCAATTAGGTGACTTTCAGTACCAGCTAGAGTCAGAGGGATGATTAAATAAAGCACAGCCTTTTGTCCTATCCTTTGCAAAAGGATATATCAGCCATTTCAGAGGAGAATAAAGACTTATTCCACTTCCTGCAGTCCAAAAGATGAACAGAATAACTTTCAAAATGTTAGAAATATATATCAATTTACCACAATTCTCATTTCCCATTTAAAGAGACAACTTGCCTCTTTTTTGTATGAACCCTGGCATTTTATTTTAGTGTTTTGGCTTTCTCATGGGCCCCTGTTTCCAGCGTTAGTGCAAGCTAGTGACCAGTTTTAGCCTAGCTCTTACAAAATAGATATTTCTTTTCCTGCTACTTGGCATAACTGTACAATTTTCTTTCCTCAAAAATGTAATAATGTCTTTAATAGGAAGCTGCCATTCAGGTATCAAAAGACCTTCTAAATTCTGATCAGACAGAAACTCAGGCTACTCATCATTTATGGTCATTTGCAAATACCTTCTCAAAGAGCAGTGGTCAGACTGCTCATGTCCTGGTCGTATTCCAGTCTGGCAAACTTTAATTGCAGTTTGGGATGGAATTTATTATTTGTTTTTACTCTGGAGAACCTTAAAGCTCTCTCCAGACTGTCACACAGATGCCACATTTCATACCAGATGTGAATTTCCTGAAGTCAATCCTGCTGTGTATAGAGAGGACTAATGTAAAGCCTTTGAAGTCAGTAGCAAAACCTGCTATTGACTCTGGATCATATATCTATGGGCTGTAAAGATATTTGCAAGTTCTTTGGGGTAAGAAGACCACATAGATGCATAACATCCCTGCAGGCCAGTAGAAGTGTCTGCAATTCATTTGAGATAGAAATCGGCTTGCTGTCTTCAATGGGAGATACATTTACTATACATATTTATTCTGAACTATATTTTTCCATCCTTAGAAGTTTTTGGAAGGGCAAATATTCCTCTATTCCTGCATTGATATGAATCTACTGAGGGGATGGTTCTCTCTCTTCAGTTTCAACAATGGCAAAAGCTACACAGCAAAGCGCTAAATGACAACCAACCTCTCCCAAGGACAAGTTTCAACTCAGATGATTTATCCCTGAAAAAAATCCTAATTTTCATTGGATGGGCATGAAAACATTTTAAAAAACCCCCTTCTTTGGAAAGTTTCTGACCAGGAATTTTGTTACAGAGAGTTCTAAGCACAGGCTGATACTGAGAAGGAGACTGGGAGGTATTTGGCTCCTGCCAGGCATTGTTTCTTAGTTTGATTAAGCTCTTAATCTTGTGTTTCCTCTGTATCAAGCTCCAGAAAACTGCCTTATTCAGATGCCTAAAGGGAAATAAGATTCAACTTCAAACAAACAACAATCACTGCACCATTTTTGATCATAATCTGGGGGGAAATGCATCATGAAGCATCATGGCTCTATACCTCCAAAAATCAAGCTTGTGAGTCAGAATTTAAGAATCTGTGAAAGCTAATCAAATAATGCTGCAATAGAAGATTGGACTCACCACAAGAAGCATTTTCAGCAGGAGATGAAAAGATTACATGCTGAATGGTCTGATGTGAATAGGAAAGATGCTATTCTTCAAGCCCTGAGCTCCCATGATGCAGTATTACAGCTTTGGACTGAAATGGTAAAGCTAAACTAGAACTGTGCGCTGATAACATCAGAGCAATCAGCCTCTGGGATGAGAGCAGAATTCCATCTTCAAAAACAGTTTTTTTTCTTGAATTGCGATTATTAGTATTTAAAACAACAGCAATTAGAGTCACTGAATCCAAGAGACATTGTACTGGGCATTATTCTGTACTTTATAGTGAAGAACTGCTGCCCCAAGGACCATAAATGTGTGAACGGACAAAACAGAAATATGGATGGAGGGGATACAGAGAAGGAATGACCTGCTGAATGCTTAATATCAAATCAGCATCACAGCCAAAAATACAACACAGGGTTGTAATCTGCTGCCTCCTTCAGCCATGAACCCCTGTTGCAGTTTAGAGGTTTGGGGATCAAAATTAGATATGAAGATTAATTTTTGCAGTCTAGATTATTTGATTTTGTTGTGAGATAAGGATTAATAATAGGCAAAAGCAGGCTTATACTTTAAGGAATACAAAAAGGAATTTTATTAACAGACTTAAAATAGGAATAATAATTAGGCATCAACACTAAACTCTTTAGAACACTCTTTTCCCCTCCCCACCTTTCTTATTTTCTTTCTTGCTGACTATACAAAAGGTGACACTTCAACTTCTAGTTAATCTACCACTGCCAGAACAAAACAGTTTTCTCAATTTATGTAGAGAGAGAAGCTTTCTTTTGTTTTATCATGTTGACTCCCATAGGAAACACAGTTTCTATGGTTATTAGCTTTCTAGTAAGCAATTCTCTCTTTAAAGGGAGGTATTTGCTTTTCTAGACCCCTTCCCATTTCAGTAGCTTTCCCAGGGCCACACCAATGGACATATGATGGTCATTGAGGTGTTTTTTTTGAGAGCAAATGTTTCTATTACAGTGACAACGACATCCCCTTACTTTATCATCAGCAACACAAGTCTTCTACTGTTTTCCTGGGGCAAGGAAAGAAAAATCTTAATACACAAAAATCTCAGTCTACTGCTTATAACTTAGAACATTACATTCCCTTTTTCTCACCTCTTTTAGACCATTATTCATATATTACAGAGTGTATTACAGCTAACTTTATCAACATGCTTTTACAAAAGAACTTTCAGCATTTAAAGCACTCCTCATCTCTTCCTTCTTTGAAAAATAAGCTTAGTTATAGTCATTAACTCAAAGTCTCTATGTTGTCCCTTTTGTAGGTGCCTTTATTTTTATGCTCTTTCTGCGTAAGAAGGAGAAATGAATGTTCTCAAAGTCTCATTCTGATATTAAAAAGAAACAGTTAATTTGTCTTTTGGCTGGACAATAGTCACGTGGCTTTTGCCCGCGTAGTTTGAGTGTTGTTAAGTCCGTGCCTGAACTGAAAGAAAAGAACCCGTCCATGCCAGCTCTCATCTAAGTTGCGTTTAAATCACAAGGGCCCGGCGGGACCGCGTCTGTGCTGCAGAGGCTGGTTTAAGCCCCCTTCCGTGCCAAAGTGTGCATGAAAGCCGCCCGGCAGGAGCTGTACTTGAGCTGCAGGAGAAGCTTAATTCAAGTCCTTTCTCCCTCCCGCGCAGAGTTGTAAGGAATAAAGGAAGCTGCACCCGAGCTGCGGGAAAGGCTCAGTCTGAGCTCCCTCTGTCTCTCTCCCGTGCTGAGTTTGCTGCGGGGTTAATCGGGCGGGGCGCTCCCGAGGTCCACGGAGTCCAACCCCAAACCCTCTTCCCGCGGAGCCGTGCCGCAGAGAAAAGAAGAAACCAGCCTGGCCCAGGCTAGGCAAACAGAGCTGGCGAAGTTCTTTAGCCAAAGACAGCAAAATGAAGCAGCTTGAGTTTTCTCTCTCTCTCTCCTCCCCCTCCCCCCCACACCATGCAGGCCAGCAGCCCCCAGACCATGTGGTCTGAGAGAAACCTTACCCAGTTGGTGTGGAGGGGAGGAGAGCAGCGTCTTTCTTCTGTGAACTGGAAGCCTCAAAGAGAGCTTTTTCAGGTGCTTTCTTGGTTTTATGAGTTTTTTAAGTAGGCGGAGTTTATGCTGGCTACTTCATTTCCAACTCCACCTCTTCTTTCTACACCAGGAATTTTTAACAGCAATTACCCTATAACAACCCCCAAAGCTGCCTGCCCTGAGAATTCACTTTATACCAAAGGAATCTCATCTCAATGAGACTTTATCCTGGTGGGAATGGGGAAGCAAACGGCAACAGCTGTGATAAGGTAAATTCCATGGGTTAATCACCTGTTCTGAATTTGCCTCTGAAATGAAAAGCCTTTGGAATGAAGCCTTTGGAAGGAGACATTCTTAAGGGAACAGGAAGTGACTCCAGGTCTTCCAAGGATACATGTAAGTACCTTTTCGGGTAATTAAAAAAACTGCTCAGATGCTGAGACATCTAAAGAATAGTGGATATCACCTGCAGTGAAACTCAGGCTGGCAGGCTGCATTCAACCCTAGCTGAGCCACGTTCGGGGAAGGTGAATCCAACAGGCAGAGAAAGGAGTTTCCTGGAGAGTTTAAGGAGATGCTGTCATACAAGGAGAGATCACAACAGCCTCTCTCTTGAATCTGGCTTCAGCTAAACGCAGCAGGAGGAAAATATCCGTTTGAGAGAGCAGCTGTTCCAGACACAGGACAATGTTAAAAAGTGATAAATAAGCAAAGGTTTTACACAAATGCATTTAACCTTCGAGCAAACCCTGCTGAGAGGACTAGTGAGGCAAAAACTAGCAATGCTTTTAAAGCAGTGCCAGTGAACTGGGTATTGCAGTGTGCTTTGCTATGGAAAAGGGAATAGAGCTAATTGGTCCTCCCAGGCCTTTGTTCTAAGAAGATACTGCTGTCCTTCATAAAATACTTTTCTAGAAAAAAAGCAATGAAATTTTTTAAAAGCTCTGCATTCCACAGAAATCTTGTAAAGTCTCTTTTCTATTGCAACATCGTGACATATTTTGTGAATGTGGGAATATCTGATAACTTCTTGAAGAGGCTCTTGTGATCATTGAGTCATTTAGTCTTTATTAATTTTCAGCTAGCCATTTAACATTTTTTAAGAATTATACTTCTAAAACCTGAATCTTTTTGCCCAAAAAACCCCCCAAGTTTCACTGAAATTCAGGAAACTGGAAGAACAAAGCTCCCCACCTGAAAAGCAAGCTGGTGAACTGTACTTATCCTGAAGTTCATAACAGACATTTAAAGCAGTCTTTTGACCCACACATCTCAAGATGATTCATTTTTGAAAGAGTTTAAAGCCTGCCTTTAAAGGATGTCTTCACTACCACATACACCCATATCTGTTACCTCTGGGGAAAAAATTAATTATAATATTAATCACACATATGTGATGATTATTCTTCATAATGCAGCTTAACAATATAATGCAGCATTAAGGTAGAGGTCTGATTACATGTCCTTCAGCAATGGTTGAGCCACTATATTTAGATGCTGACTAATTTGGGAGAGCGCTTATCCATCTTCCTGAGGAATTTCTGCAGCTCCTCTTCCTGTGGGATCTGAAGACTTCACACCAGCTGGACATTTCACTCCCAGGGTTTCTGCAAGATTGGAACATGCTGACTCTCCCCATTCTGCACCTGCCTCCTGGGCCTCCCTCCCTCTGCATGCCACAGTGTCTTGCAGGTAACAACCCTTCTCCTGGCTCTCCCAGGGTGGCAAATACCTGGTTACACCTGGACAGGGGTGAACTGAAGGACATGTCCCAAGAAAACTGCATCTGTGATGATCGAGATCTGGTGTCTGTGATGCAGCATCACCCAGATGTACACTTGCACCTAAAATATAGGTTTGACTTAACCCAATTCTTAGTTAAAATATGGGCACTTTATTTTTCCTATGGTGTATGTAGGAAGGGAGGAGTAGAGAGTTCTTGACTAGGTGTAAATGCTCCCCTTCAAGTTCCCCTTAAAGGTGCCCCAGTGTATTTCCAGTGCAGGGCACTGTGTTTATCTGCAAGGTATCTCTAAGGAAGCATCCTTACCTAGGAGACATGGGCTGCCCACATCTGCAGTGCTGCTGAGACACATTTGCTGGGAGCTAGAAGAAAACATAGCTCACATATAAGATGAGGAGCCATGGTTACAAAGTCCACAGGGACAACAGAAGTTAACTCAGCAATGACTTTTGCAGATTGAAAAAGATCCATGTCCCAGACAGACCCAGGGATTTGTAGCCAAAGCCATTTTAGGAGCTTGTAAACTGAGCAAGCAGACAGACCCACCAGTGGCAAAAGCTGGAGGAGGTATCAGAGGGCTGACAGAGAGGTTGGCAAGGAGAAGCTGTGAGAGTGAAGCTGGACCAAAAGAGCCAGGGATCACCTATCATCCAGCCCAGAGACACAGCAACATGAATAGACAAGGCAACCAATCTTTCTGACTTACTTGGCTACATGACCAAGGAACGTTAAAGCACTGCATCACAAGGCTGCTGTACTTGGAAAGGTATTTTGGGTCCACAGTGTACTGAACCAGAGCATCCTGAGCAAGGCAAACTCCTCAGCATAGGAAGAAAGGACCACACATAAAGATTGCATACGTGAGCTAGACAATTCTTTCACTCCTTTAAGCAGACCCCAGGATCCAGGCAATGAAGTACATTTGAATGTCTCTGGCAAGAACACGATCCCACAGAGCACAAAGACAGCGTGGTGCATGCAAGGTTAGGGATAGCTGAGCCAGAGGACACGGGAAGTCAATCTCATTTCAGCACAGGGACCTGTTGTTGGAGTTTGGATTTATTTTTTTTTGGGGTTTTTTTTCCTAAGGAATTTTTCTCCCATGGGTTGCTAATGACTGGACTAATAGCTGAGTACTTAAGAGAACAAAGCACCAAGGCTAGGGCCTTTCTCCTTGGCAGGGTGGGGCAGAATCCCTCTCATGGAAGCAGGACCTGACAATGCGAGATTTTGGGGACTGAAAAAGCAAGGGCAGGGGGAGGGCTGCCCTCTTGCTCGGGACCCCCGTGTTAAGATCTAATTATTAAAGTTCTTTAGAGATACCTTTGCTCGAATTAAGGTACAAGCGAGACCATATGCCAATCAATAGTATGGGTTTTATTTGATAGTAAATATGAGAGAGAGATAGAGAAGAAGAGAGAGAAAAGAGGGAGTAGGGAGAAATAAGAAAGATAGAGAGAGAAGAAAAGAGAGAGTAGGGAGAAAGATGGGGGGTACAGAGAGGGACAGGGACAAAAAGGTATCACCACTCCGTGGGTCCCATTGGTGTTCTGATGTCCTCTTCTGCTGGTCTCGGTGGTGGAAGTCCCCCCAAGAGCACAGAGTGCCATGGGTTAATATACACTCAGGCCAGGTGGAAATGTCCAGGCATGTCCCCCTGGGGGAGGGGGCAGCCTCTAGCAGCAGACTCTGCTTGCATCACGTGCACTCCTGTGGTGCAAGGCGTCTGGGGAGCACTTTGGGGGGTCTGTGATGGATTGTGACTCCCCCTCAGCTGCCTCTCACGTGAGAGTCCCGTGGATGTGGCTTGTGGGGTTGGGGGGGCTTTACAGCTGGGCCAATTTGTGTACTGGAGGATGCGTGTGTATTGCCTCTGATCAGAGGTTACGCCATCCTCCTCCCCCCTTCAACTGGGGGAGGGCTGTGTAAACGTGGCTTCTGTGAGCTGTGCTTTGCCCCCCCACCCCAAACTTAGCCAGAAATGATTCTCAGTACAGCTGGTGACTTCAGCTTCTGTGGACGAATTTCTTTCTTTTAGACTGAGATGATTGAACAATAGGCTTTTCCCTTTATCTAATCTCAGCAGTTTAGCTCAGTCCAAAGTCTCAGTCAGGTATCTTCAGGGAGGCTTCTCTGATCAAAACTTTACATCAATGTTTGAGGCATGAACTATTTTCAGTCTCTGACAATACTGCAGAAGATCAAGGTGCTTGAATACCGCTGCAAGAAGCAGACAGGGATTGTCTGTCTTTTAAAGCATGTACATAACCATTACTTATTCTTGTTCTGGAAGAAACTTATGTTCTTCCCATATGGGTGCTTTTGAATGCAGCCCCAAAATAACCTTCAGTTGGTTGGGAGTGAGAGTACAGCAGAATGAGCAAAGCTGTAAACAGCCAAATTCTCTAGGGAAATAAGTAGCAGTTAGGAGTTCCTAATCAAAGGCTCTTTCATGACTTTATAGGCATTATCAAACTCCTGAAGGAGCAATTTAGACTTGGAAACTCCCCATCTAAGAAATTTGCTCCAGAAGGTCTTGGATGGAAGTTACATGCCACCTCACCATCAAGTCTCAGATCCTGGGGGAGCACTGATTAGCAGTGGCTGAGGACATAATCTCAAAACCAGTTCCTGTAGATTTGGAAAGTGCACAAAACTCCTTTGGTTGCTGGGCAGAGTGCCCAGAGATTACTCCAAGGCTCACACCAGACGGTCAGCACTCTGGGCCAGAGAAAGAGCCAGAAAAGCACTGCTGGCAGAAGATGTAAGCAGTCAGTGCCTGGGGGCACAATGCTGAAGGGCTGTATAGGGCTGAGGAAGCCAAGACTGGTGAGGACTTCACTATTCTGCCTGAAGGGTGAAGCTAAATGTCCTCAGAGGAACACACAGCTTTTGTCTCAGTAGCAGCTGGGTTATCTGTTCCAGCAGAGGCTAGGAGTAAGCTAACATACGTGTAGTGTGGATGTTCCCTTGACTATGCTCTGCAATAAGAGAGCTGACCCAAAATCAGACTAGCCCTGTCCTGCTGCTGGGGTGTAGGGCAGACAGTTCATGGCCAAAGCAGCAGACTATTCCCCTGCCCAAGCATTGGAGTCTCTTGAACTGCTTCTTAATATAAAAAACTGAATTTTCTCCTGCTGCCTGGGGTGTTCCTATCAGAGAGGGGCCTCAGTTTGTTCCCAGCACAGGATTGTTATTAGCACTTACACCAGTGCAGCCTGGCTGGGGGAGCATCATTCCATCACCTAGGTGGTAAATGCAGCACAATGTTGCCCCAGCCCACGATTTCCCTGCTGTCCTAGTTTGAAAGACAGGTGTCTGTTAAGGAAGGCAGGAACCTCCCCTGAAATGGGAAACTGTAACCCCTCTCCCTCCGAATTATTATAAATTTGAAATCAAGAGGCTCTCAGGCAAAGATATGGGAATAGGAATAACAGTTCTTTACTAATATCTAAAACAAAGCTAACAAATAACAACAGCTATGGTGTTAACCAACAAACAGAACCAGAAACCCAGTGGCAGCTTGCTTGGCTTCAGGCACCTTTCTCTTTTGGTGCAGTTCCAGTCACAGCCTGCAGGGGGCGCTCTGGGTGTGATGATTGTCTGGTGGCTGCAAGGGGCGCTCCGGCATGAGGTCAGGTAGCACATGGCAATGGCGGCCGCCCGAGGCACGGAGGAATGGAGGAGAGCCTTTGTTCCACAGATCCTCGGGGGGGGGCAGCTGGTGTCGGTTCCGCAGGAGGATCCCCGGACACAGGGAGCTGGGACGGTAAGTGGTCCCGACATGCAGGGGGAGCCCCGCTACAATGTAGCGAAAAACTCGGAGCGGCGTGGAGGAGCGGGGGAGAGACAGGCTGGTGGCAGGCAGCTCCCGATGGGGCAGAGAGGAAAAGACTCACAGCAGACAGACCGGCAGCTCCGTGCTGGCTTCTCAGTGGCCATGGGTTCAGCAGACAACAGCTCGGACCATTCAGCTCCGAGGGTCCCGAGCAAGAGAGCGACCTCCCCCCCCGCCCTTGCCTTTTCAGTCTCCAAAATCTCGCGTTGTCTGGCCCTACTTCCATGAGGGCAATTCTGCCACACCCTGCCAAGGAGAAAGGCTCTAGCCTTGTGCTTTGTTCTCTTAAGTACTCAGCTATTAGCTCAGTCATTAGTCTCTTAGCAACCCATGGGAGAAAAATTCCTTAGGAAAAAAGCTAAATCCAAACTCCAACACATACCCTGATATGTCTCTCAGTGAACCTGGCCAAGCCTCTTTAGGACCATCAGAGGTGGTGAGGAGCTCAGGCAGTTCTCTGCTGCTCTGTGGCTGGATGGCTTTTTTCTATATGGAAATCAGCTCTAGCCAGAGTCCAGTTTTCCAGCACTCCCGACTGAGCTTCAGGGAATTTATCATATGACTTGATGAACCAAAGCCAGCCCATATACAATCTTTTGGGATACTTCCATTTTTTCTCATCCTCTGGTCAGGAGAAAGCAGAGGAAGGTGACAGGAGCTGGCCAGTTCATCCCATATGTTCTGAATAAGGATGTACCTATGGAAGGGGAACAGCTATTTGAGGAGCCTTTAACAGCCTTTCCAACCCTCTGCCCCAACTCCTGCCTCACAACTGTCCTGTTTGTGGCACACGAACATCATGAAAAATGGGTCTGCAAAGGGAAGGGATAAAGGGACGTTCACACCTTGTGCCAACATCTCTGGAGGGGAACACTGCTCCTGCTAGAGACTGCCCAGAGAACAGTGAGGAAGAAGATTATGGATTGTTCACCAGCACCTGGGCAAACTAACACTTACATGCAAGCCAGCCTGCACTGAAAGGTCCTCACATTTGGTGGCTTGGGTCTGTAAGCTTCCTTCAGGCTTCCTGTTTGATCAACTCCAGGCTATGAAATGAAGATAGAAATTGCAGGTAGCCCTAAGAAGGACATGGCAGACACTGTCACCTCCCTCCTGGTTATCGCTGAAGACAGATAACGCAGACCTAAGGCTGCAGTGTGCCAGTCCCACCTACAATGAGATCACACAAAGTCATAAATAGCCAAGAAAAATGTTACAGAACAATTTTAAACTCTTCCTTAAGCTAAAGGTTTTGGATTCCCTATTTGTCCCACAGTTCCGGTGCAGAGAGGTCCTGGAATATCACCTGTATCTGTGTATGGTAATGGAGATGTCCCTCAGCTTCACTCAGACTGTCACACAAACAGCATCCCCCTTCCTCACCGACTACTGTCTGTCCCAAGAGACAGTCTGACAGAACAGGCCAGGGTTATGTAGGGACACCATTGCCTTTTGAGGCTGTGACAGAACCCAGTGCAAAACGTGGACCAAGCACACATGGACTGCACAGCTGAGCATGATTTGCTGCCTGCTGTTTCTCTCCAGTGTCTCTGTAGCCACGGCTGCTTTGCATTTCTCCCTTGCCATAGCAGCAAGAGTAACCCAGCACACAGACACAGTTAGGAAGTCAAATCCCAGGTGTTCGAGGGCGTTGTGGGAGACGCGGTGAGTGCTTTTCACGGTGCTTCAATGCTGCTGAAGGAAGCTGACAGGCAATACATTTAAAATGGGCTGAGTGGCTCTTGGAGGGGGTGCCTTGCAGGGGGTGGCAGAGGGACAGCATAGAGCTGCTTATTGTTCTCCTGTCTAGCTGTTTCCCCCTCAGTCTTTCTGCTCACAAAGGGATTTACCAGCACTCCATGCCAGCCATTTTCTTGCATTTGGCCTGATGACCAAAGCTGCCCTCAGATGAGAGTACAGCCAGATTCCTTCAGATCTCTGCTGCTTTCTGTTGTCTTCCATTGTCAGGGAGAGTAAAACAGGATCACGGATATGGTGCCCAAGTGTGATGGAGTTGAAGTCGGTGGCTGTGGAGAATGGCTGGCATTCTTACCATCAGACCTTTAAGGAGCCCTGTAAGACAAGCAGATGCCAATGCAGTGTTTGTTCTCTGCAAAACCTCCCTTTGTAGTCCCTCTTTTGCCAGTAAGATACAACTGAGCATGCTCTAGAAAGAGCCCTGTAAGATACAGCACCCCAAATGTGGCACCATACCATTGTAGGCCTTGTCTCCAGCAGCATTTGGGGGTGGGAGGGGGGAACATTACAAATACTCCCCCTTCCTCTGCCACCTTCCTGCACCCAAAACTTCCCTCTCACTCTGTAGTGTTGACTTTTATCAGTCCCATGAAAAGTAAGGCACTGGTCCACTTGCTGTAAAGCTCTTTCCTTCTCCCAACACACTTTGTTCCACGTTGGGTACTGCAGACAGCAAGTGTCAGAAAGAAAACAACCATGTTAACAGAAATGAATTTTTCTCTCCACACAGATGGACAACGAATATTTTTAAACACAATCTCAACAAGACGCATTAATTTGTACCTCTGTAACCCCACAAGCCTTTCTCATAAGAAAGCAAAAGAACAGATGGATAATATTATGAAACTCCAGGAAGATGGATGGCTGCATAGTGGACACAGTTGATCCTTCTCCAGTTCTCAGACAGGATTCCAACAAAACACTACATTTTTGAAGCCTAGCCAGCAGTCACAACTAACCCTGAGATTTGCACACCAGCCCAGGTTCAAAAGCACCAACCATAGTTGCATCAGCAGTCTAAAGAGAGAAGGGATATGTAGACAAGAGAGTAAGAGCAAGTTGTGACAAATGCTAACTGCTGGTGTCTTAGGTTACAATGGTATGTATTCTATCACCATCTTCATGGGATCTTGGGGCCGGGTGGGGCAGTGTTCCTGGCTCATCCCTGATGGCTCCGGGACATGTTTTCTAATGGGCCAGCCGTTGGAGCCAGGTGGGGCAGTCTTTGCTTTGCTCATCCCTAATGGCTGCAGTTAATGGGCCATTGAGTCCCACTGATAAAACTCCATCACCCCATTGTGAGATGCCCCGCCCAGGATGAGGAACCAATGTATCCCTATCTGGATAAAAACTGGAATTTGAAACACCACAAGGCAGCTTTTCCACTGGATTCCCAGAGGAAGACCAGACCCTTCTACACCACCACTGGACCTTCAGAGGAGAACTACACCTTTCACAGGATCACTGCTTCAACAGAACCACATCTATCACTCCCAGAGGACTGCAGCCACCTTCTAAGTGGACTGCTACCAACACCCTGACTGACAGGGTGTCAGGTTGTATTCTGACTCTGTCCGTGTTTTTGTACTATTGCATTTATTTTAATTTTCCTATTAAATTGTAGTTCTGACTTTGAGTCTCTCACTGATTTGCTTTCAAACTACCACATTTTTTGGCGCCCAATGTGTGACAGGGTCCTGAGGAAAGTCAGAATTACAATTTTGTGTTCTAGAAGCCACCTATTCACCATGATACTCAACATACTTACATGGGTCCTGTACCTTGCTCTATATATATTTCCGCAGACAGGGAACTACCTGCCCGTAGTAATGCTCCTGTTTAGGCTGGGGTATCGTATAAAAATTGCTTTATTGGTCTATTATGTCTATTGCATTGATGCCTGAAGGATTTTTTCTGCTTTTTCTCTGAATATTTCTTACACTGTTCCCTACATTCACAAGTATTAGCATGCATACTTGTGATGCCTTAGGTGATAGTTTAGCCTGGTTTCATGGTGTTTAGGAGGCCGGTAGACTAAACACCCCTGAAGCCACGTAGAGTTAGAGACCAAACACCCTGTTTTCGTGAGCCCTCAAGGTCTCCTAGTAGGATAGATTTTGTAAACTAGAAGTTAGCCCACCCAGGCCCTTTATTGGGCCCTTCTGGTAGATATGCTAATGTGTAGAGTCTTTAATTGTATACTCTATTGGGGGGACGGGGCTTTTGCGGCGTGTTCTACCTGGACAGCAGAAGCCATCGAATGGGATCCTATTAAAATACCGAGGTAAACAACCCCCAACCCTTTCACTGTGTCTGAGCCTTTATTTCCTAAGACCAGAAAAAGGCATCAGTCATTGGCGACTCCGCCGGGACCCTAGAGACCCCGAAGAGTTGCAGTTTTGGGCTGAGAATATCTCGCCTAGCCCCTTCGCCGGCACCTACGGGGTTAAGCGGCAGTCCAAGGCTGTGACCTGGCTCTAGGACCCAGCGCCTGAGATCACAAAAGAGGTGAGTGAAAGCGGGGGAGATGTACTTGGGTATTGTGCTAGCACCAGGAGGGAGGTTGGGCAGGGGGGGTCTGAGAGGCCCCTAGAAAGGGGGGAAATTAACCCCCTTCGTGCAAAATCGTGGTAAGGAGAGGACGCTCTCCAGTTAAACCACGGGAGGTTGGTGGGAGGGAACAGCAAGTTGGTTCAGTGGCTTAAGGCGCTGAACTGAAAACTACGAAGCCGGGGATCGCAGGTTCGAGTCCCGGTTGAGAAAACTTTAACAAGTTTTCTCGTGTGTGCAGTTTCGCTGTTTAAGGCTCGTTTCTAAGCAGTTACCACTAGAGAGAGAGACGGTTTTTTCCTGGCCGATTTCTCTTTTTATAAGTAAAATGGGGTGTAACTTTTCGGAGAATGTACAAGTCCCTGGGGAATCTCCATTAGATCTGGTATTGAAAAACTGGCGATATTTAACAGGAAGGAGAACCCCCCTGGACACACAGGAGCTGATAAGACTCTGTACACGGGTCTGGCCGACGTTAAAATTAGGAGGACAGAGAGTGTGGCCACGCTTTGGGAGTCTAGAAAATGAAATAGTCACAGAGCTGATGGTAGAATTGCGAGCTCTGCGCAGGTTTGATGAGTTAAAATACGCAGAACTTTTTACCATATTACTGAATAGAGAGGAGGCGTATGAGGTGCCGAAAGGCTGTTTGGAGATGGTTGTAAAATGGAAAGGAAACGTGAGGAGGAGGAGGAGAAGGCAGCTAGTGACTAACGAAATGGAGGAAACAGATATTATGGACATGGTGGCCCCAGCTTTGCGTACGGGCAGGGGGGGATCGCCCCCCATGTCACCGCCACCATTACAGCCGGTGCAGTTGGGGGTGGGCGATGGAGGC
>JAVTVJ010002193.1:0-13799 GCA_034509425.1 Eopsaltria australis | reverse complement strand
GAAACTGGGGGGCAGAGTTCTCTTTCTCAGAGCAAAGGGCCACTTTTTGTGTCCCGGCCCTAAGGCACTGTTCTCCCCTTTGCCTGCTGAAATTCCGCATGGATTAAGATTCCTCGCAGACCCAAGCTGCCAACCACAAGGACCCTGGCTGCCTATGCAGGGCCAAAACCCTCCTCCAAACTGACATCAAGAAAGTGGGGGGCAGAGTTCTCTTTCTCAGAGAAAAGGGACACTTTTTGTGTCCCTGCGCTAAGGCACTGTGCTCCCGGACGCCACCTGAAATGCCGCATGGATCAAGATCCTTCCCAGACCCAAGCTGCCATCAACTAGAACTCTGGCTGCAATTGCAGGGCTAAATGCCTCCTAAAAACTGGCATCATGCATCTGGGGGACTGAGTTTTCTTTCACATGCAAATGCGCCATTGTTTGCATCGAAGGCCACATATCTGGGAGTTGACAGCCGCATGCTGAAATTCCGCATGGATTAAGATTCCTCGCAGACCCCAGCTGCCACCAACAAGGACCCTGGCTGCCCTTGCAGGGCCAAAAGCCTCCTCAAAAACTGACATCATATATCTTATGGGGGGCAGAGTTCTTCTTTCTCAGAGAAAAAGCCGACACTTTTTGTGTCCCGGCCCTAAGGCACCTGCTCCCTGCTTCCTCCTGAAATTCCGTATGGATCAAGATTCCTCACAGACCCAAGCTGCCACAATAAAGAGCCCTGGCTGCCCTTGCAGGGCCAAAACCCTCCTCCAAACTGACATCAAGAAACTGGGGGGCAGAGTTCTCTTTCTCAGAGAAAAGGGACAGCTTTTGTGTCCCGGCTCTAAGGCACTGTGCTCCCGTGATGCCGTTGGGGTTCTGCCTTTTTTCTTTTATATGTTCTCTGTACTCTCTGCCCATATTTTTGTGGCTCTGTAGCCTACTATATTAATAGCTAGTTTTTCCAGTACCTTTCCATAGCCTTTCCCTAAGCAGAAAGACAAAACAAATTCCAGAGCTCCAAGCCCCAGGGGGTTGCAAGGCCCTGTCCTATCTCAGTTCTTCCTGGGAACCAAGGCCGAGAACAACTCTGAGGTACATTTTCATAAGCAGAGTGCAGCCAGTGCTGAGAGGGGGGCTCCAGGGAAGGGGCTGGACCTGAGGGGGAATTGAATCGCCACTTGTTCTCCTTATTGGTGCTCTTAATCAATTATGCTAATTTCCTAAAAGCTATAAATATGTACTCACCCCTGGAGGGGCTGGGCTTTTATGGACACCTTTCCATAACTGCTCCTGAAGACCTTCAAAATAAAGATCCCCTTTTATATTACCTCCTTGCTAAAATGATCTCGAGTTTCTTTTCCAGGCTGGGGGAAAAGGCAACAGTTATTTGGCACACCCAGAAGGGACACGAGAACCTGGTACCCTTCCTCTGGACCGAAAACATCCTGCAAGGAATTCCTTTCTGACAGCAATCTAAAGAATTCCCTGCCACGGGCCTGAGGTCGCGACACCATGGTTCCAAGATCCCACAGGAGGTAGTATAAAGGTGGTTCTTTTCGTTGTGTAGTGTGTAGTTTGTATGTGTGTGTATTGTTTATGTATTGTGTATCTGTTTAAAGTCAGTAATTGTTAGCGATCCCAGGACAACCTGGCGTGGTGGTGAGAAAATTTGCTTTTGAAATCATTTCTCCAAGTTTTTCCTGTTGCCGATTTTCCAACCTGCCCCAGAGATCGGCTGGTGGGGAGGAGGCGGGTGTGTGATCTCGGCTGAGATTGTTCACTGGTAGAGAAAAGCAAATCACAGTGCGAAAGTTTATTTCATGTTTAGCACATGCGAGTTTTGAATTGAAAGCTGGCCTGGAGACATCTGGGCATTGAGCGGCCGGGGGAGGCCTGGTCTGCTTCTTGGTAGGAGGTGGGGGATGGGCCCCGCTTCCTACAGGTTTGTGGAGCGGCTGGGTGTCCAGCCTGCTCCTTGGTGGGAGGCTGGGGAGAGATTCCCACTCCCTACAGGTTTGGTGGAGCGGCTGGGTTCCAGCCCTGCTTCCTTGTGGGGAGGGCTGGGGGAGAGATTCCACTTCCTACAGTTTGTGGAGCGGCTGGGTGTGCCAGCCTGCTCCTGTGGAGGCTGGGAGAGATTCCCACTTCCTACAGTTTGTGAGCGTGGCGTGCCCAGCCCATGCCTCCTGGTGGGAAGCTGGAGAGAGTCCCACTTCCTACAGGTTTGTGGAGCGTCTGGGTGCCCAGCCTGCTCCTTGGTGGGAGGCGAGTGAGAAATCCTCGCTTCCTACAGGTCTGTGGAGAGGCTGGGTGTCCAGCCTGCTCCTTAGTGGGAGGCGAGGGAGAGATCCTCGCTTCCAGCAAGTTTTGTGAACGGCCGAGAAAGCTCGGTTCGCACCATTGTAAGGGAAGGGGGAGAAGCCCCCACTTTCTATGTTCCAGCTGTAAAAAGTTTTTCCAAGATTTTAAGGCAAGGGCGACTCCCGGACTTCCGGGACGGCTCCGCGAGCAGGGCGGTCACTCCCCCGTGACAGAAGCGGGGCACCAGCCGCTCTGAGAGGGGCGGAGGTGATTCCTGCCATTGCCCTGCTCACGGCCGGGGGATGCGCGGGGGAGCGGTCCCAGGAAGCGAACCGGGACCGGGGCTGCCGCTGCGCTGCTTCGGCCCTGCTCTGGCGGAGGCGGGGCCGCCTCTGCGCGGCCACGGCCCGGCTCACTCGCTGCTCCTGGGCCCCGCCCGCACCGGCCCAGAGCGGGCCGGGGAGTGTTGAGATCTAAGAGCAGGAACGGCCCTATCCACTTTCCACAGTAAACGAGCTGTTTTAAGGACACCGAAGCCGGCTGTAGCAGCAGCACGGGCCGAGCTGCGGGCGAACCTGGGGTGCCCCTGGCGGGGTGCCCGCATGCCGCGCCGTCCCCGGCCGTGCGAGGGCAGCGAGCGCTACTCCATGATCTGCTCTGTAAGCACTCAAAAGGGAAACACCGAGCCCAAAAGAAACAAGAAGCGTTTAGGCTCCCTTTAAACCATGTATAAGTAAGCAGAGTCCTGGGTAACAAAATATCTTAGAATGTTTTACTGAGTTAAATTTGTAAAAGACCTTCTCCTGTATCCTTGTGAGTAAAAAAGACCAAGGACTCTTTACTATTATGTAAAATAATCCTGAAACTGGAGAACTAGGGCAGTCAGCAACTGAAAATTGCTGCATCCAACCAGCAGCCAAGAATTGATACATCCAACAGTTGCATGCAACCGACTGTAAGTTTGTTCTGTGAACATAGAAGACATGGACCCTATGCCATGCTACTGAAACTGGATAATGTTATTCTGAAAACGTTTGCTGTCAATCCTAGTATGTCTGTTCCCAGCACTAACTGATAATGTATTTAAGTCTGACTGTTTGCAGACCATGGAAGAAGCCTATTCCAGCAGAGCCGACCTGAAAGATGTGCCAGCCTGGGAGCTGTATGCAGATGAGAGCAGCTTCATGCGAGAGGGCAAACAAAAGACAGGTTATGCAGTAACAACCACGAACCAGGTAACCATGAGAAAAGTGTTACCATCAAATGTGCCATCACAAAAAGCTGAACTGATTATATCAATGGAAGATCTAGAACTGAGCAAAGTCATCTAGAAGGAAGGAAGACTAGCAACTATTCAAGCCTAGAGACTGAGTCTATGTGGAATGAAGGGACAGTAATCTTACGAGCTACAGTCAAACAGAGTCCATTCCCAAGTCTGACTTCACCAAATCCAAAGCTGCTGGCAGAGAGCCTTGAATTCACTGCTCCAGAGTTAAGAAGAAACGTCTGCTCATAGACAGCCAGAAACAGAGACTGGGATACACAAATGAGATAATTGATTAAACTGTTCTTTGTAACCTCTATCTGTAAGTGGTAACCCGTGATTCAAATTTTGGTCTAAAAATTTGCCATGTACTCTAGTCCAAAAATGTATCAAAAGCTCTTCTAAGGACAAACTGTCAAAGTTGAAGAATCTTGGCCTGGTAAGTTTTTGCCCCAAGATAAGATTGGGCTGTGCCGCATGGGCTGTGATTCCAATGTAATGTTTTAATCATATTAAGGCTGTTGACAAAACAAAATAGCTCTTAATTTCCTACTAGCCACAAAATCATTAACACTAGTTGTTGTTCTTATGCAAATCTGAATGAAAAATTTTTTTAGAAATTTGGTTGAAATTTGAAAGCAAACTCAAATTCTACACCAAGTAACTCTCAAAAGAGCTTACTGAACCTTGAATATCTTCAGTACACTCCTTCATGGTTACCGAACTGAACCTAGATAAAAGAAATGTTCATAGTAACTGTAGTTATAATTAGCATCTGTGTAACAACTAGTGGGATAGCCAGTTGTATAAACCAGAGGTATGGTTGAATGCAGAGTAGAGACTAGACAAGACAGAGTCTTGTTAGTCTCTAAAAAAAGGGGGGAATGATGCCGTTTGGTTTCTGCCTTTTTTCTTTTATATGTTCTCTGTACTCTCTGCACATATTTTTGTGGCTCTGTAGCCTACTATATTAATAGCTAGTTTTTCCAGTACCTTTCCATAGCCTTTTCCTAAGCAGAAAGACAAAACAAATTCCAGAGCTCCAAGCCCCAGGGGGTTGCAAGGCCCTGTCCTATCTCAGTTCTTCCTGGGAACCAAGGCCGAGAACAACTCTGAGGTACATTTCATAAGCAGAGTGCAGCCAGTGCTGAGAGGGGGGCTCCAGGGAAGGGGCTGGACCTGAGGGGGAATTGAATCGCCACTTGTTCTCCTTATTGGTGCTCTGAATCAATTATGCTAATTTCCTAAAAGCTATAAATATGTACTCACCCCTGGAGGGGCTGGGCTTTTATGGACACCTTTCCATAACTGCTCCTGACGACCTTCAAAATAAAGATCCCCTTTTTTATTACCTCCTTGCTAAAATGATCTCGAGTTTCTTTTCCAGGCTGGGGGAAAAGGCAACACCGGACAGCCACCTGAAATGGCGGCATGATCAAGATCCTTCCCAGACCCAAGCTGTTCATCACTAGAACTCCTGGCTGCAATTGTACGGCAAATGCTGCAAAACTGGCATCATGCATCTGGGGGAACTGAGTTTTCTTTACATGGAAACTGCGCCATTGTTTGCATCGAAGGCACATATCTAGGAGTTCGACAGGCCGCATGCTGAAATTCGCATGAATAAGATTACCTCGCAGACCAAGCTGCACAAGAGGACCTGGCTGCGCTTGTGGCAAAACCTCCTCCAACTGACATCAGAAACTGGGGGGCAGAGTTCTCTTTCTAGAAGAAAAGGGACCTTTTTGTGTCCGGCCCTAAGGCAGTGCTCCCGGTGATGCCCGTTTGGCTTTCTGTCTGCTTTGTTTTTCTTTTATATGTTCTCTGTACTCTCTGCACTCATTTTTGTGGCTCTGTAGCCTACTATATTAATAGCTAGTTTTTCCAGTACCTTCCATAGCCTTTCCCTAAGCAGAAAGACAAAACAAATTCCAGAGCTCCAAGCCCCAGGGGGTTGCAAGGCCCTGTCCTATCGCAGTTCTTCCTGGGAACCAAGGCCGAGAACAACTCTGAGGTACATTTTCATAAGCAGAGTGCAGCCAGTGCTGAGAGGGGGGCTCCAGGGAAGGGGCTGGACCTGAGGGGGAATTGAATCGCCACTTGTTCTCCTTATTGGTGCTCTTAATTAGGCTAATTTCCTAAAAGCTATAAATATGTACTCACCCCTGGAGGGGCTGGGCTTTTATGGACACCTTTCCATAACTGCTCCTGAAGACCTTCAAAATAAAGATCCCCTTTTATATTACCTCCTTGCTAAAATGATCTGGAGTTTCTTTTCCAGGCTGGGGGAAAAGGCAACAGTTATTTGGCACACCCAGAAGGGACACGGGAACCTGGTACCCTTCCTCTGGACCGAAAACATCCTGCAAGGAATTCCTTTCTGACAGCAATCTAAAGAATTCCCTGCCACGGGCCTGAGGTCGAGACACCATGGTTCCAAGATCCCACAGGAGGTAGTATAAAGGTGGTTCTTTTCGTTGTTTAGTGTGTAGTTTGTATGTGTGTGTATTGTTTATGTATTGTGTATCTGTTTAAAGTCAGTAATTGTTAGCGATCCCAGGACAACCTGGCGTGGTGGTGAGAAATTTGCTTTTGAAATCATTTCTCCAAGTTTTTCCTGTTGCCGATTTTCCAACCTGCCCCAGAGATCGGCTGGTGGGGAGGAGGCGGGTGTGTGATCTCGGCTGAGATTGTTCACTGGTAGAGAAAGGCAAATCACAGTGCGAAAGTTTATTTCATGTTTAGCACATGCGAGTTTTGAATTGAAAGCTGGCCTGGAGACATCTGGGCATGGAGCGGCCGGGGGAGGCCTGGTCTGCTTCTTGGTAGGAGGTGGGGGATGGGCCCCGCTTCCTACAGGTTTGTGGAGCGGCTGGGTGTCCAGCCTGCTCCTTGGTGGGAGGCTGGGAGAGATTCCCACTTCCTACAGTTTGTGGAAGCGGCTGGGTGTCCAGCCTGCTCCTTGGGGGAGGCTGGGGAGAGATTCCCACTTCCTACAGGTTTGTGGAGCGCCTGGGTGCCCAGCCTGCTCCTTGGTGGGAAGCTGGGGAGAGATTCCCACTTCCTACAGGTTTGTGGAGCGGCTGGGTGCCCAGCCTGCTCCTTGGTGGGAGGCGAGTGAGAAATCCTCGCTTCCTACAGGTCTGTTGAGAGGCTGGGTGTCCAGCCTGCTCCTTAGTGGGAGGCGAGGGAGAGATCCTCGCTTCCAGCAAGTTTTGTGGAACGGCCGAGAAAGCTCGGTTCGCACCATTGTAAGGGAAGGGGGAGAAGCCCCACTTTCTATGTTCCATCTGTAAAAAGTTTTTCCAAGATTTTAAGGCAAGGGCGACTCCCGGACTTCCGGGACGGCTCCGCGAGCAGGGCGGTCACTCCCCCGTGACAGAAGCGGGGCACCAGCCGCTCTGAGAGGGGCGGAGGTGATTCCTGCCATTGCCCTGGTCACGGCGGGGGGATGCGCGGGGGAGCGGTCCCAGGAAGCGAACCGGGACCGGGGCTGCCGCTGCGCTGCTTCGGCCCTGCTCTGGCGGAGGCGGGGCCGCCGCTGCGCGGCCACGGCCCGGCTCACTCGCTGCTCCTGGGCCCCGCCCGCACCGGCCCAGAGCGGGCCGGGAGTGTGAGATCTAAGAGCAGGAACGGCCCTTTCGCACTTTCCACAGTAACGAGCTTGTTTTAAGGACACCCGAGAGCCGCTGTGAGCAGCAGCACGGGCCGAGCGCGGGCGAGCCGGGGGTGCCCCTGGGCGGGGGTGCCCGCATGCCGCGCCCGTCCCCGGCCGTGCGAGGGCAGCGAGCGCTCTTTGTCTGCTCTGGTAGCACTCAAAAGGGAAACACCGAGCCCAAAGAACAAGAAGCCGTTTTTAGGCTCCCTTAAACCATGCTATAAGTAAGCAGAGTCCTGTGTTAACAAATATCTTAGAATGGTTTACTGAGTTAAATTTGTAAAAGACCTTCTCCTGTATCCTTGTGAGTAAAAAAGACCAAGGACTCTTAACTATTATGTAAAATAATCCTGAAACTGGAGAACTAGGGCAGTCAGCAACTGAAAATTGCTGCATCCAACCAGCAGCCAAGAATTGATACATCCAACAGTTGCATGCACCCCACTGTAAGTTTCTTCTGTGAACATAGAAGACATGGACCCTATGCCATGCTACTGAAACTGGATAATGGTATTCTGAAAACGTTTGCTGTCAATCCTAGTATGTCTGTTCCCAGCACTAACTGATAATGTATTTAAGTCTGACTGTTTGCAGACCATTCCAGCAGAGCAGACCTGAAAGATGTGCCAGCCTGGGAGCTGTATGCAGATGAGAGCAGCTTCATGCGAGATGGCAAACAAAAGACAGGTTATGCAGTAACAAACACGAACCAGGTAACCATGAGAAAAGTGTTACCATCAAATGTACCATCACAAAAAGCTGAACTGATTATATCAATGAAAGATCTAGAACTGAGCACAGTCATCTAGAAGGAAGGACGACTAGCAACTATTCAAGCCTAGAGACTGAGTCTATGTTAATGAAGGCCAGTAATCTTACGAGCTAAGTCAAAAGAGTCATTCCAAGTCCTGACTTACGCTCCCAATCCAAGCTGCTGGCAGAGAGCCTTGAATTCACTGCTCCAGAGTTAAGAAGACGTCTGCTCCATAGACAGCCAGAAAACAGAGACTGATACAAATTGAGATGATATGATTTAAACTGTTCTTTTGTACCTCTTATCTGTACAGTTGGTAACCGTGATTCAAATTTGGTCCTAAAATTTGCCATGTAACTCTAGTCCAAAATGTATCCAAAAGCTCTTCATAAGGACAACTTGTCAAAGTTGAGAATCTGGCCTGGTAAGTTTTGCCCCAAGATAAAGATTGGGCCTGTGCCATGGAGCTGTGATTCCAAATGTAATGTTTAATCATATTAAAGGCTGTTGACAAAACAAAATAGCTCTTAATTTCCTACTAGCCACAAAATCATTAACACTAGTTGTTGTTCTTATGCAAATCTGAATGAAAATTTTTTTAGAAATTTGGTTGAAATTTGAAAGCAAACTCAAATTCTACACCAAGTAACTCTCAAAAGAGCTTACTGAACCTTGATTATCTTCAGTACACTCACTTCATGGTTACCAAACTGAACCTAGATAAAAGAAATGTTCATAGTAACTGTAGTTATAATTAGCATCTGTGTAACAACTAGTGGGATAGCCAGTTGTATAAACCAGAGGTATGGTTGAATGCAGAGTAGAGACTAGACAAGACAGAGTCTTGTTAGTCTCTAAAAAGGGGGGAATGATGCCGTTTGGTTTCTGCCTTTTTTCTTTTATATGTTCTCTGTACTCTCTGCCCATATTTTTGTGGCTCTGTAGCCTACTATATTAATAGCTAGTTTTTCCAGTACCTTTCCATAGCCTTTCCCTAAGCAGAAAGACAAAACAAATTCCAGAGCTCCAAGCCCCAGGGGGTTGCAAGGCCCTGTCCTATCTCAGTTCTTCCTGGGAACCAAGGCCGAGAACAACTCTGAGGTACATTTTCATAAGCAGAGTGCAGCCAGTGCTGAGAGGGGGGCTCCAGGGAAGGGGCTGGACCTGAGGGGGAATTGAATCGCCACTTGTTCTCCTTATTGGTGCTCTTAATCAATTATGCTAATTTCCTAAAAGCTATAAATATGTACTCACCCTGGAGGGGCTGGGCTTTTATGGACACCTTTCCATAACTGCTCCTGAAGACCTTCAAAATAAAGATCCCCTTTTATATTACCTCCTTGCTAAAATGATCTCGAGTTTCTTTTCCAGGCTGGGGGAAAAGGCAACACGGGACGCCACCTGAAATGCCGCATGGATCAAGATCCTTCCCAGACCCAAGCTGCCATCAACTAGAACTCTGGCTGCAATTGTAGGGCTAAATGCCTCCTAAAAACTGGCATCATGCATCTGGGGGACTGAGTTTCTTTTCACATGGAAAAGCGCCATTGTTTGTATCGAAGGCCACATATCTGGGAGTTTACTGCCGCATGCTGAAATTCCGCATGGATTAAGATTCCTCGCAGACCCAAGCTGCCACCAACAAGGACCCTGGCTGCCCTTGCAGGGCCAAAACCCTCCTCCAAAACTGACATCAAGAAAGTGGGGGGCAGAGTTCTCTTTTCTCAGAGAAAAGGGACACTTTTTGTGTCCCGGCCCTAAGGCACTGTGCTCCCGTGATGCCGTTTGGTTTCTGCCTTTTTTTCTTTATATGTTCTCTGTACTCTCTGCACATATTTTGTGTGGCTCTGTAGCCTACTATATTAATAGCTAGTTTTTCCAGTACCTTTCCATAGCCTTTCCCTAAGCAGAAAGACAAAACAAATTCCAGAGCTCCAAGCCCCAGGGGGTTGCAAGGCCCTGTCCTATCTCAGTTCTTCCTGGGAACCAAGGCCGAGAACAACTCTGAGGTACATTTTCATAAGCAGAGTGCAGCCAGTGCTGAGAGGGGGGCTCCAGGGAAGGGGCTGGACCTGAGGGGGAATTGAATCGCCACTTGTTCTCCTTATTGGTGCTCTTAATCAATTATGCTAATTTCCTAAAAGCTATAAATATGTACTCACCCCTGGAGGGGCTGGGCTTTTATGGACACCTTTCCATAACTGCTCCTGAAGACCTTCAAAATAAAGATCCCCTTTTATATTACCTCCTTGCTAAAATGATCTCGAGTTTCTTTTCCAGGCTGGGGGAAAAGGCAACAGTTATTTGGCACACCCAGAAGGGACACGAGAACCTGGTACCCTTCCTCTGGACCGAAAACATCCTGCAAGGAATTCCTTTCTGACAGCAATCTAAAGAATTCCCTGCCACGGGCCTGAGGTCGAGACACCATGGTTCCAAGATCCCACAGGCGGTAGTATAAAGGTGGTTCTTTTTGTTGTGTAGTGTGTAGTTTGTATGTGTGTGTATTGTTTATGTATTGTGTTTCTGTTTTAAGTCAGTAATTGTTAGCGATCCCAGGACAACCTGGCGTGGTGGTGAGAAAATTTGCTTTTGAAATCATTTCTCCAAGTTTTTCCTGTTGCCGATTTTCCAACCTGCCCCAGAGATCGGCTGGTGGGGAGGAGGCGGGTGTGTGATCTCGGCTGAGATTGTTCACTGGTAGAGAAAAGCAAATCACAGTGCGAAAGTTTATTTCATGTTTAGCACATGCGAGTTTTGAATTGAAAGCTGGCCTGGAGACATCTGGGCATGGAGCGGCCGGGGGAGGCCTGGTCTGCTTCTTGGTAGGAGGTGGGGGATGGGCCCCGCTTCCTACAGGTTTGTGGAGCGGCTGGGTGTCCAGCCTGCTCCTTGGTGGGAGGCTGGGGAGAGATTCCCACTTCCTACAGGTTTGTGGAGCGGCTGGGTGTCCAGCCTGCTCCTTGGTGGGAGGCTGGGGAGAGATTCCCACTTCCTACAGGTTTGTGGAGCGGCTGGGTGTCCAGCCTGCTCCTTGGTGGGAGGCTGGGGAGAGATTCCCACTTCCTACAGGTTTGTGGAGCGGCTGGGTGCCCAGCCTGCTCCTTGGTGGGAAGCTGGGGAGAGATTCCCACTTCCTACAGGTTTGTGGAGCGGCTGGGTGCCCAGCCTGCTCCTTGGTGGGAGGCGAGTGAGAACTCCTCGCTTCCAGCAAGTTTGTGTGAACGCGAGAAAGCTCGGTTCGCACCATTGTAAGGGACAGGGGGAAGAACGCCCCACTGGTTATGTTCCATCTGTAAAAAGTTTTTCCAAGATTTTAAGGCAAGGGCGACTCCCGGGACCTTCCGGGACGGGTCTCCGCGAGCAGGGCGGTCACTCCCCCGTGACAGAAGCGGGGCACCAGCCGCTCGAGAGGCGCGGAGGTCGGTTGATTCCACCATTTGCCTGGTCACCGGGTCCGGGGGTGATGCGCGGTAGCTTCTCTAATGATGGGAGCGGGTCCCAGGAAGGAACCTGGCACCGGGGCTGCCGCTGCGACTGCTTCTGGCCCTGCTCTGGCGGAGGCGGTGGCCGCCGCTGCGCTGGCACGGCCCGGCTACACTCGGCTGCTCCTGCTGGCCCCGCCCGCACCGGAACCCAAGAGCGGAGCCCGTATAGCGGAGTGTGAGATCTCAAGACAGGACACTGGCCCTATCGCACTTTCCACAGTAACGAGCGTGTTTTAAGGACACCCGAGAGCCGCTGTGAGCAGCAGCACGGGCCGAGCGCGGGCGAGCCGGGGGTGCCCCTGGGCGGCGGTGCCCGCATGCCGCGCCCGTCCCCGGCCGTGCGAGGGCAGCGAGCGCTCTTTGTCTGCTCTTGTAAGCACTCAAAAGGGAAACACCGAGCCAAAAGAACAAGAAGCCGTTTTTAGGCTCCCTTAAACCATGCTATAAGTAAGCAGAGTCCTGTGTTAACAAATATCTTAGAATTGTTTACTGAGTTAAATTTGTAAAAGACCTTCTCCTGTATCCTGGTGAGTAAAAAAGACCAAGGACTCTTTACTATTATTGTACACGATAATAATCCTGAAACTGGAGAAACTAGGCAGTCAGCAACTGAATAATTGCTGCATCCAACCAGCCAGCCAAGAATTGATACATCCAACAGTTGCATGCAACCCATGTAAGTTTCTTCTGTGAACATAGAAGACATGGACCCTATGCCATGCTACTGAAACTGGATAATGTTATTCTGAAAACGTTTGCTGTCAATCCTAGTATGTCTGTTCCCAGCACTAACTGATAATGTATTTTAGTCTGACTGTTTGCAGACCATGGAAGAAGCCTATTCCAGCAGAGCAGACCTGAAAGATGTGCCAGCCTGGGAGCTGTATGCAGATGAGAGCAGCTTCATGCGAGATGGCAAACAAAAGACAGGTTATGCAGTAACAACCACGAACCAGGTAACCATGAGAAAAGTGTTACCATAAAATGTACAATCACAAAAAGCTGAACTGATTATATCAATGAAAGATCTAGAACTGAGCAAAGTCATCTAGAAGGAAGGAAGACTAGCAACTATTCAAGAGTTCTAATGTTGAATACAGGGAACAAGATATGGCTTAGAGCTAGGTCAAAAGGTACATTCAAGTCCTGACACCCTCCAATCCAAAGTCTGCTCTGGCAGATGATTGAAATGCTTCTCAAAGTTAAGAGTTCTGACGTCTGCTTCATAGACAGAGTACACATGAGACTGATACACAATGGATATATTGATTTAAACTGTTTCTTTTGTACGTCTTATCTGTACAGTTGGTGACTACGTCTTAGATTCAAATTTTGGTCTAAATTTGCATGTACTCTAGTCAAATGTATCAACTCTCATAGGAACTGTCAAGTTGAGACTGGCCTGGTAAGTTTTGCGCATATAAAGATTGGGCCTGTGCCCTGGAGCTGTGATTCAAATGTAATGTTTAATCATATTAAAAGCTGTTGACAAAACAAAATAGCTCTTAATTTCCTACTAGCCACAAAATCATTAACACTAGTTGTTGTTCTTATGCAAATCTGAATGAAAAATTTTTTTAGAAATTTGGTTGAAATTTGAAAGCAAACTCAAATTCTACACCAAGTAACTCTCAAAAGAGCTTACTGAACCTTGAATATCTTCAGTACACTCACTTCATGGTTACCAAAATGAACCTAGATAAAAGAAAAGTTCATAGTAAGCTGTAGTTACTAATTTAGGCATCATGTGTAAAACTAAGTGGGATAGCAGTTGTATAAACAAGGTATGGTTGAATGCAGAGTAGAGACGAGACAAGACAGAGTCTTGTTAGTCTCTAAAACAGGGGGGAATGATGCCGTTTGGTTTCTGCCTTTTTTCTTTTATATGTTCTCTGTACTCTCTGCCCATATTTTTGTGGCTCTGTAGCCTACTATATTAATAGCTAGTTTTTCCAGTAACTTTCCATAGCCTTTCCCTAAGCAGAAAGAAAAAACAAATTCCAGAGCTCCAAGCCCCAGGGGGTTGCAAGGCCCTGTCCTATCTCAGTTCTTCCTGGAAACCAAGGCCGAGAACAACTCTGAGGTACATTTTCATAAGCAGAGTGCAGCCAGTGCTGAGAGGGGGGCTCCAGGGAAGGGGCTGGACCTGAGGGGGAATTGAATCGCCACTTGTTCTCCTTATTGGTGCTCTTAATCAATGATGCTAATTTCCTAACAGCTATAAATATGTACTCACCCCTGGAGGGGCTGGGCTTTTATGGACACCTTTCCATAACTGCTCCTGAAGACCTTCAAAATAAAGATCCCTTTTTATATTACCTCCTTGCTAAAATGATCTCGAGTTTCTTT